>OX578283.1:3959314-4063404 GCA_951217055.1 Gerris lacustris | reverse complement strand
AAAGGATAAAGGTGAAGGATCAAAATAAAAGAAAATAAATGAAAAGGAAAAACGTTCGTTAGTAAAGAAAAGCGAGGAGTGAGTAGCAGTTAGTAAAGAAGTGTATTTTAACCAAGTGTGGGTGAAATCATTAAGGACATCTTTCATTATTATTCTTTTAGGTTTTCAAGTTGGAGAGATAATTTCTTTTGTCCCCCCCCCCCTCCCCGGACTCTTTATTGCTTGGAAGTGAAAAGTGTTGCTATGAAAGGAAATGAAAGTCCTGTTAAACAAGATTGAAGAGCTTCATTTTCCGGTTATTCGATTATAATGTATGTAAACCTATTTGTATGACTACTATTATTGTTTTGTATTAGTACTAAAATCAACATTTCTAGTATATTAAGAAATTAATAAATAATTAAATACAAATGATCAATTAAAATTAGTCTTCCAGGTTTGCCAACGGATGCATTGTAATCATTCTAAAGAATAATTTTTTTAATTTTTCCGAATTCAGAAAAGTTCTAGACAGATATCAGTGGATAATATTTGGTCTCTTTCTATCTGTTTGTCATTCAGTCTTTTTGTCTGCCATTTAATTTTTGCTAACCTACGTATCTTAAAAACTACTGATCCGATTTTAATGGAATTTGGATGGTAGGTCATAATTACCCCATCATTTTCAACCTTCCATATTATACTCAATAATAATTTTGTTATTACCTATATCGTTAAATGTACTCAATGGATTTTAATCCATCTTAGTATGTAATGAAGATGTCTCTGATAATTACTGCCACGGCAGACAATGAATACACGAAGCAGAAATGTTTTCTTTGCTGCCTTGTTGTAAACAATATTTGAACTACTCACGCTATTTTGATAAAAAAAAAAAAAAAAAAAAAAAAAAAATGAAAGCTTAGGTACATTACACTTCTAGTGCGGAAAGTTGTATTTTACATGCGAGTGTGGAGTTTGCATCACACAAACAAAGGGAGTTGTGGAGTTTAAAACCGCACAAGCAAAGCAAAATGCAGTATTCGCACGAGTTGCATACCGTACTTTATCTACGATTTTGTTGATTTTAATAGTAAATACAGAAAATTTAATAAACTTCTTGTATGTAAGTTCGTATTTCTCTTTTTTGATACAGATGTATTTTGCGCCAAATTAATTATTTTGGGAGGCGTAATATTCTCCTCATTTTTGTCATAATGACATATATCAATCATTGTTTTTCACTAAACAGTAGATATAAACAGTTACTTTAATTAAACAAACAGCAAATTAGTTTTATTTAATGTAAACAACCTCGCTAATCGGGCGTTAAGGTGAAGAATTCTTCTATTTTACCGCGCTAGGGCGGAAAAAAGAGCAATTATGAGACGCGCATGCGCAATGAATACAAGTACGTAAATAATCACTTTCTACGCATCTAAACAGAGATATAATGTTTATATTTCGTATCAATCGTAGATAAACATATTATTAATATGTTTATAAACTATTATGTTAATTAATATGTTTAACATTGCTTTGTAATTAAACTAAACACAAACAAAAACAGATGTTATAACACTCAATGGTTAACACTTTACGTTCACGAACAGTTTCAATTACTTTCCTGCCTGCTTTTAATATTTGAATGACAAATCAGTGAAATAGTACTTTCTAGCCTAAATACAGTTAAGTAATACTTAATTTTGCAGCCGTGAGTAGATAAAAATATACTCGTTACTTTCGGCGGATATATTCTAATATATATATATATATATATATATATATATATATATATATATATATATATATATATATATATATATATATATAATAATATTTATATAATAAAATATAAATTTATTCGAGACGTTTTGACCCTTCTTAAGGTCATTCTCAGTCTTTACTTATTCACACACGGTGTTGTACGTTAATTCAACAAAGATAAAATTTAAATTCCATCCATAAGAGAGCGTCATTTCAATTTAAAGATAACATTCAATTTAACATCAATCCACACAAAGTAACGGTTCAAATCAAATTGGTGTTTTCAACGTGCTTTGGTTCATTATATTTAGTTATATAGTAGTAGTAGTAAGGTACGGGTAGGACGAACCACTTGTTGGAACCTAGTAATTAGGCATCTTTTAGGCCCATTTTACTAGCCCCGTGGTAGAGAGTTGCAGCCACTTCACACATCATACCGCTGTCTTATGTGCCGAAGCGCTGTATGATGTGATCATTAATCATTATTGAGCCATATAAATCAGAGCATCACGGCGAGGCATCGAACCCACGACCTAAACCGCACTTGATTCAGTGATGACCGGGCAGACGTTAGTAATTAAATCCACACGGCAAAGCCGGCCCTCATATTTAGATTTTGGTTTTGCCAGTAGCACGAGTCAAGAGGAGGGGGAACTGATAAGGCACGTGTAAACAGGCCTGCCAGGGCAAGGTTGCTAGTAGCTAGCACGAGTCTCTCTCAGCCCTTTAGACTTTAGTTGCGTTCCTTCCTTTCGCGGGTATCTGAAAACAACTCATCGACTTTCTCCGGAAGCATTCACAATTGATTCCTAAAACCATTGACGTCTCCGAACTGCATTTCATTTAGTAGGCACTGACTCGCACCATGTACCTAATTACCTTCTAGCTATCCAATCTTTACCCACGCTCTTCGTGCCTTTTTATTATTTTTCAAATGTTTTAAAACACAGGTCTTTGCAAGTAACAGAACAATCTGGTAAATTTCATTCCGCACCGATACATTCATAAGGTACATTGTAATAATTAATAAAACTATCAAAATTAATTTAATCAAATACAACTATTTCATCATTTATTCCGGCTAAAAGAAAACAAGAAACTATTGCCTGTTTCAAAACTAGAACTGTGACTGGAATGTGTATTGTCATGTGCTAGTAGCTCGCACAAGACCGATCATCCGGATGATACTAGCATGCTGTTTCACTGGCAAACGTACACAGCGTATGCAGCATGCCAGCTACTCACATGCTAGTAACTCGCAACTGGCATGCTTTTTTACTAGCATGTGTATTTCCCCCTTTATAACCTCAGTTGTGATTGAAATCTAACGTTTGGCTACAAATACAGGAAATATCGGTACTTCATTAAATTGTTGCTCCCTATGTTTTTTGATTCTTTTTTTTAGAATATAATAGTTATTTATGCACCTAGGGAGTAAAGTAAGCCATTATTCCCTGAGCGAAAAATGTGGTTCTTGAGGCGAAGCCGAAGGAACCATGGTCCTTAAATCCCGAGGCGAAGCCGAGGGAATTAGACTCTTTAATTCCCAAGGCGCAGCCGAGGAACTAATTAGCGGAGGACTCTAATTAGCTCCCGAGGCGCAGCCGAGGGAGATAATTATCGCGAGGGGAATAATGGCACTTTACTCACGAGGTACATACTATATTTTATCTCCAGTAGGAAGAAAATACACATTTTCGTCCATTGCACAGTTTTATTTATAATTTTAATAAATAACAATAATTATTAGCACTTTTAATAGCAGATATAAGAGATTCAATATTAGAAACAAATAAGAATTGAAATTTAGAAAAATAGAAAAAAAAAAGTCCAGTCATGCACCATGACTTAATGAGCGAATTTTCAAAGAAATCTGCGTTTTATCGGCTTATGATAATATAGGAAAATTTTGGTTTAGAATTAGCTCGGATGAAAAAAAAAAATTTGGGACACAGGGGTACGGGGTACAAAAGTCAAAATAGTATTTACCCTTCAAGATGCATGTCGTTGGAAAGCTCTTTAAGAGTAAAGTAATTGTTGTTATTTACACTTTTATCATATTTTCACATAAAAGGGGGGGGAAATGGAAAAAAACACGTTTTTATGCTATTTTTGGCCCTAAATTGTAAAAATTTGACCCCTAAATGAACTCCAAAAATTCTGGCCAACGAACTCATCCTTTCTTTTGATATTATTGACATTTTAAAATTTGTTTGAAATTTTTAAGTGCATCCTAAGGGGAGATATCGTCTGGAGTGACACATATATATACATACATATATACATAAATATATACATACATATATACATACATATATACATACATATATACATACATATATACATACATACATACAAAAAAGTGTTAAATTTTAGGAATCGATTCAGAATGGTCTGAAACGGATTTCCATGGAAAAATTTTTCAAAAATTCGCATTACAAAATTTTTGAAGCCATTGCAATAGCGTAATTTTCTTTGAAAATTCGCTAATAGAAGGTTATTTAGATGCAGGTTATAAACAATTAATCTATGATAAACATGGTCAAAAAAGCGCAGTGCCGCCAACCTGATTTCAACAACTTCATTACATTTGCCATTCATTTTCTACTGTTTATAAAATAATCAAGTTGCAATCTTTACTTTATCGCCCTACTTTTACTTTTTCTCCCTTCTTTTTGAGTTCAGGGATGAAAAGACCTGTTTTAGTCCCTCTAAACTAATTCATAATCATAACTTTTTGTCTCTACTGGAGATAAATTACTTTTATCTACGATTGATACGAAATATAAACATTATATCTTTGTTTAGATGCGTAGAAAGTGATTATTTACGTACTTGTATTCATTGCGCATGCGCGTCTCATAGTTCTGAATAGTTTCTCTTCTTTACCACACTAGTGCGGTAAAGAAGAGGAATTCTTCAGCTTTACGCACGATTAGTGAGTTTGTTTATATTTAACAAAACTAATTTGGTGTTCTTTTATTAAAGGGTTTATATTGAGTTTTTAGTGAAAAACAATGAGTGAATCAAGTGACTTTGACGAAAATGTGGAGAATAATAATCCTCCAGAAATAATTAATTCGGCAAAAAATACAACTAATGAATTAATGCCATCTTTATCAAGAGAGAGATACGAACTTACATACAGCAAGTTTATTTGTTTCTGTATTTATGATTTAAATCTAACAGTCGTAGATAAAGTACGGTACGCAACTCGTGCGAAAACGGCATTTTGCATTGCTTGTGTGGTTTTACCACCCTCGCTATCGCTCGGGTGCAAACTCCACACTCGCATGCAAAATGCTACTTTCCGCACTCGACGCGTAATGTACTATTACTAAATAACTATTAAGACAAAGGGATGTTTAATCCAGTGTACTTTTGGACAAAGGAATAACACTTCAGTTTTTATAAGGGGAGTAACAGTCTAAAGAAGAGCAATCTGTACACCTTCATTAGATTTTTACTCCCCTCTGTATAATTGAGAAGTACATAGAGCTAATTTAACTAATTGATGGTTTTGTTTGATCTGACAGAACGTATCAAGTGAGTCGTTAGCTGTAGACAGACTTCGACAAGGTTGCAGATTAGATTGGAGGATTAAGTCCGCAGAGTATATCTTTATGAATGGATACGGTAAAACAGCGTGTAATAGTACATTACGCGTCGAGTGCGGAAAGTAGCATTTTGCATGCGAGTGTGGAGTTTGCACCCGAGCGACAACGAGGGTAGTCAAACCACACGAGCAATGCAAAATGCCGTTTTCGCACGAGTTGCGTACCGTGCTTTATCTACGATTGTTAGATTTAAATAATAAATACAGAAAAAAATAAACTTGCTGTATGTAAGTTCGTATCTCTTCTCTTGATAAAGATGGCATTAATCTTGAGTTGTATTTTTTGCCAAATTAATTATTTCTGGAGGAGTATTATTCTCTACATTTTCGCCAAAGTCACTTGATTCATTCATTGTTTTTCAATAAAAACTCGATATAAACAGTTACTTTAATAAAAGAATAGCAAATTAGTTTTGTTAAATGTAAACAAACTCGCTAATCGTCCTATTCTTTACCGCGCTAGCGTGGTAAAGAAGAGGAATTCTTCAGAACTTTGAGACGCGCATGCGCAATGAATACAAGTACGTAAATAATCACTTTCCACGCATCTAAACAGAGATATAATAGGTTTGTTCCAACCACCAGTTCCAAATCAGTTTCGGATTAGTCCGTGATTGACGTAATGCGCATGCGCGATCATTGACCGTTGGGAATTGATTTGTGATTTCGTTTTTGTTGGAACGCTCCTTTCTCGAACCAAACTGTTTGCCGTGGTAGGTTTTAGCACTGTTATCAGAACAACTTTTTGAGTTGATCGTTTATGTGATTTTGCGTTCCTGTGCTATCGAAAATACCTGAACTTATTAATATTAAAGATATGGATGATGGATAAGTCAATAGTTGATGAAGATAAGTGCCAGTCGCTTAAATCAGGGCCTGATTTAGGCCGCCTAGGGGCTTGCAACAAGGGGGCGCCACACCACAAAAGTTTCATTTTCTATGCTAATTAAGCTCGAAAGTTGGAAGTAAAACCTACATACTTATAGAGGATATGACGAAAATACATGCACACATTTTAGGAATGTTTATTTAATACATGAATTCACGATTTCATTTCGATTTACGCAATTCACAATTTTCGGGCTTACTGAGGTGAGCCAGTTTTAGTAGACTCACGGCACACTCGTATTCGTATTTTTATTGATATAATCCTAAATGCTCTTTTGTTTAAAAAAAAAAAAAAAAAAATATTAATCTTAGTCCAGTTAACGAAAGAAATATTGCGGAAATAAATCGGATTCTTTCGATATTTGTTTGAAAATGGAATAAATATCAAAAGTCCATCTTGGAAAATAGGTCCAATTTTTATTTTTTTCAGAAATATCTAGAAAATGCCAATTATATGCACAAAAATTCACCGTCGCATTCGTACAAAAACATTTTAAAAAGAACAGTTGATTCACAAGAAAGGTGAATAATTATAATAGGCGAGTGAAATCAAAACAAAAACAATGAAGCGGAGCGGAAGGTTACGTTTCTGTTCACCCAAACTCAATCCCAAACTACTAGTCCCTGCCGCCGATCGCTGACTGCTCTGACTGGTTCCAAACTAATCCGTGATTTAATCAGAGCGTGGTTGGAACAGCCGATTAACAGTCGGAGTCAGTCAGAGTTTGAGTTTGGGCTCGTTGGAACTCTTTTTTCCAAATGCGCATGCGTCGTACAGTTCCAAACCAGTTTGAAGAGTGGTTGGAACAAACCTAATGTTTATATTTCGTATCAATCGTAGATAAACCATCTTAGCAATATATTGCGGAGTTAGTATCAAAGATGGATGTAACCAATTTTCAAAATTTTACAGAAGGGCCGAAGAACTATTAGATCTGGCATTGTGGCATTTTTTGTGCTCCTTCTTAATTGACTCGTAACTATTTAGATTTTCTGAAACTTGATTTTTTAAAAGCAATATCGAGTTAATAAAGTCAAGTTGCCCACGTTTGATACCAAAAGCAGGGTTTTAAAATAAAACTACGCCAGTCTTGAATGTATTGTTCGCTTTTGAAACCAAATTACACTCTGGATTTTAGCATTGTGCGAATGATTTAGCTAATATGCGACCTACAATGTCGAAGGGGGAGGGGGGGGGGGGGGGGGGGGGGTCCTCGTGTCTGTCTGTTTAAGATTTTTGCGAACAAACATATCTTTCAAAGAATTCATCTATTATTTATGAATATTATGAAAGTTGTATTATATAGTTGTAAACGAAAAAATTGACCAATTAGTCCCATATAAAGTTCAATCTTTTGCACATATTAGTTTCTCTTTCATCCTTATGCGTACAAACTTTTTTTATAAACACTTATATCTCTAAAAGTTATCTGCCACACTAATTGGCAAACTATCATATTATAATTATTTCTTTTTCGAATAATGTTGAGAAATATTTAATTCGTATGAGTATATATATATATATATATATATATATATATATATATATATATATATATATATATATATATATATATATATATATATACAGTAAAAAACGTTTAAGACGAAACTGAGGGGACCAACATATTTATTCGTGTTAAAAGAATTTCGTGTTAAAGGTTCCATAAAAAAAAAAAAAAAAAACTCACCAATTCCTTTGATGTAAAATTTTTTAATAAGATGCATACAATTTACATTCATACATTGTATATTTATTTTTTAATAAATAACACAATAAACCAAATAAAAAATGTAATAAAAACTTTAATTTTTTAGAAAAATAATCTGATATTTTTTTTTTTGGATCAAATTGCAAAAAAGGTAGAGTAGGTGTTATTCACAGAGATAAAGAGCCCCCTCCTGTGTCACAGGAGGGGGTTGTTTAGAAAACATTATCATCTCGTCTCACCCCTTCGGTGTCAGTATTTCTAAGCCGAGATAAAAGATTCTCGTCTGGGTGTCTCATTTTTATTTCCGATCCCTCTTCATTATCGCCGGTTTATATGAGGTGTTGCGCTTATAGGCCAAGGAGTTAAAACGCCTCTTCCTTGCCCGCAGGTAGAGGAGGGATAAAAAAATAAAATAATAATGTGTTAAATAAGGCTTAAATATGTATTTTTTTTTGTTACGAGAAGCGAATTCTTTTCGTCTTAAGCGATTTTTATTTCGTGTTAAAAGAAGTAAAATGTATGAAAATACCTAGTATTTTGTCGGGACCGCAATATTTTTTTGTGTTAACCGATTTTTCATTTTAAGCGTTTTCGTCTTAAACGTATTTCACTGTATATATATATATATATATATATATATATATATATATATTATTCTCTTTCTAGAATTCTTACCTTTGAAGTTTTAATTTTTTTTTTATAAAAGGGAGATGTAATTAAAACAAAAACCCTCTCTTTGCAATATTATTTTATCAACAGGGAAAACATGTGTGTTTATTATGTGGTTACTTTGTAATTCAGAATAAACAAGATGGTAATTACACAATCAAGAACTTTCCCCGTTTAATTAATAACCTTCCCTTTTTAATTATTCTTTTTAGGAGAAAAATTACTTTTATAGCTTTTGTGGTTAGTATAGCTTAATATTAATAATTTAAATTTCATATTTATATATTCTTATAAAATAAATAAATTTTCATATATATGATACTTTATATGTAACCTTTTTTAACTATTTTAACTAGGTTCCTTTACTTAGTGTATATTATATATATACAAGTCATATAAATATATATATATATATATATATATATATATATATATATATATATAAAGTATAAAGAAACAATTCTAATTAACTAGAGTATTTACTTGATTAAGGTAAGTTGGCTTTAATTGCTTTATTATTTATTTTCCGATTTTTTTTTTTTAATAGAATCAATTATATAAATAAAATTACTTCAAACAGACCGGATGAAAAAGCATAATATTTGAATGTACAGATATCATACCATATTGAACAAATAATAGATACAGTTTACACCAAAAATAAATCAATAATATTGTTGAATATTATACTATTATTTCATATTGTTAATGCTATCTGTAACACGTCCTCAGTACATGCCCCGAGAGCACGTCAGAGATGCGCGTGCGCACCTCAGACATTGCCATGCGCACCTCTAACCACCTCTAACCACCTCTAAACCCCTCAAACCACCTCTTACCACCTCTAACCACCTCTAACCACCTCTAACCCCCTCAAACCATCTCTTACCACCTCTAACCACCTCTAACTACCTCTAACCACCTCTAACCACCTCTCACCCCTCTGCTTGTTGCTCAGTTTGTATTGTGCAATCTGGAGGGAGGTTTTACTAGAGCTTGCACTTGAATCAGTACTTGACAACAATCTTTAAAGGGTACTTAATATTTATTCAAGTTAAGCTTGTAAGACCTACTAGTTAAAGTTGTCGACAGGGGATGTCTAAAGCAGAGAAGTATTTAAACTTAGAAACTTAACCCAGTCTACTTCTTATCAAATGAAATTCCATTAAATATCTGAAATTCTAAACATAATTCTCTAGAACAACACTCGACAATTTCCCTCATACCTCAATAGAAACACTTGTATACTAACTGCCATAATGTAGTTCCCTGAAATATTCCTGTAGTTTTAATTAGTATTTAATTAAAATTGAAGACTCAAATGAAGCGAATAAAAAACTTTTATTTATAATTAAGGCATATAAAGAAACTTATTTCTAAATGTAGATTTATACTAGGCATCGCGTGGCTCTATCATTGAAGCGAGCGTATTGCAATAAATTACTGAATATTGAAATTTGTTAATCATGATGAATGTCATAGTTGAAGATAAGTGGAAGAGGGTAGTGAGGGGAAGAGTGGGGGTACTCGGTACAAAGCTCTACTTCCTAAACAAATTTACACACAACACGACTATAAGAATCTTAACCACCCGTAATAGCTTTTAAACTAATATTATAAATGTATCACTTCATTACTCAAATACTACTGCTTGTATCAAGTTGAAATTTTACATACTTGTTTCAATTGTACTTTAAGCGATGTACCTGAAGTTTTATTAAAATCGTTACGTTAGAACGTAAGATATCGAGAGCTTTCCGACTAATGGAGAACGATTTTTCTGCGTTGAAAACTAAAGATGTTTCATTTCCCTAGAAACGGCTTGATTGTACTTAAAAATCATCTTCTCCTCAACTCTTCCGCGTCACACATCCGCGTTCCCCTAAAACGTGACACTTTTTGGTAGTTAGGTCAAGGCTAAAGCATGTTCCATGTTAAAATATTTATTGTAAAAATGTTGCAGTTACATGTTAATTGTTATACAGGGTGGTCCAAAAGTCCCCCCCCCCCCTATTAACTTTTGAACGGTTTGAGATAAATTAATGAAACTTGAGGGATCTCTACCATGCAAAGGGAAGTTTGTTTTCATGCAATCACCCACTAGAGGCAACCACCCACTTTGCCCCCAGGCCACCCAACTTCAAAATTTCAAATTGGAGTGTATATTTCTGATAGCAGAATTGGATTCTACGGTGAAAAATAATAAACTTTTACTTGAAACTTTTTTTTTATCTCCAATATTTTGCCCCCTATAGGGTGGCAAAGATAGCAAAATAACCCTTCCGAAATAGTAAAAAAAATTACACTTAGATCGTTATAAAATCTAATCGGTTTGAAATAAAGTAATGCAACTTGGGGGATCTGTACCATGTAAAGGGAAATGTGTAATCATCCACTCACGTACTAGGGGCAACCACCATTTTGCCCCCAGGCGCTGGGGCAAAATCCTTTTTATACCATTGCCCCCCTGTAGGGGGCAAAATATTGGAGATGGAAAAAAACGTTAGAAGTAAAATATTTTTATTTTTTGCCGTAGAATCTAAATCTGCTATCAAAAATATACATTTTAGGTTAAAATTTTGATGTGGTCTGGGGCAAAATGGGAGTTTGCCGCTACTGCGCGATTGCATGAAAACTAACTTCCGGTTACGGATCCCCTAAGTTTCATTAATTTATCTCTAACCGTTTAGATTTTTCACCGTATGATAGATGGTAAGGGTTATTTTGCTATCTTTGCCCCCCTATAGGGGGCAAAATATTGAAAAAAGAAAAAAAGTTTCAAGTAAAAGTTTATTATTTTTCACTGTAGAATCCAAATATGCTATCAAACATATACACTCCAATTTGAAATTTAGAAGTTGGGTGGCCTAGGGGCAAAGTGGGTGGTTGCCCCTAGTGGATGATTGCATGAAAACAAACTTCCCTTTGCATGGTAGAGATCCCCCAAGTTTCATTAATTTATCTCAAACCGTTCAAAAGTTAAGAGGGGGGGGGGGAGACTTTTGGACCTCCCTGTATATTGTAGTTGTGGTTGTGTTATCGACTAAATTCAAAAAATAAGTATGGCTTATATTTTAAATTGTTGACTCTTGTAACTGAATGATATGATTGTTATGAGCCTGGAACTTGGAGAACCAAAACATGTGGTTTCCGTGAAATATAGCTAATTAAAAAGGTATCAAGCTATTATTTTTTTATAACCTTAATAAAGGCCAAATCTTTTAATAATAAAAAAAATGTTTAGATAAAAAAACATTATTCCCATTTTCGGATAGAATTTACGGAGCTTACGGGAGTTCTGTAGAGGAAACAAAACCTTGCTTGTTTCCCCCGTTTTTATTAATGAAAATTTTTGTTTGCATGAATTAAAGTATCAATTAAGCAGAAATTTTTAAGATATGACGGTTCGCAAACATCAAGTGACAGCCCGATGGACAGACACAGAAAGAAAAATAAACAGGTTAAGTGTGTGCTAGTCAGCACACAGCGAGGGTCCGTAGGCCACACTATATAGTTTAAGTAGTACTCTATTGATGGTGTTTTTTAAAATGCTAATAAGCTTACTTTGAACTATTCTATGGGTCTGATATTCTCAAAACACATAAACAAACTTCTGATAAAGTATTTTTTTGCCACTGAACCGGACTACAACCATATAAATACATCGAAAAGACCATAGTTATAAAAAAACGTGTTTAGTCAATAAAAAATAAAATAATATTTTTTTCGAAATTTCCAAAAAGTGGTATCTTTACTTTTGGTCGAAGAATGTTCAGGAACTTTTTCAGATTTTTTGCACTTCACATAAGCGAGATAGAGGGGGGGGGGGACACGTTTCACACCCACTTCAAACTTGCTTATGCTCGCCCTATCAAAGTTATATCCAAAGAATTATATATTTTTGTAATCAGCTCGACGTACCCTTTCATATGATACCCCTCACGGTGTCGAAAAAAAAAAAAAAAAAAAATTTAACCCTTAAGTTTTATTACTCTAATTCTTTTTTAAAAATATTTTTTTAAGTCGCTATATTTTTAATATATGTGGGTAGGTACAAGACACATACATGCCAAATTTCAAAGTGATCGGAAGAAAGGTGTAGCCGTGAGAGTAGGCGACAGGACGGAGGGACAGACACACGCAGGAAGATATAAGGGTCCTTGGTTTTGCCTACGGACCCTAATTATCCGTGATGTCTGAAACGGATTTCTGTCGAGGAGTTTTTGAAGTCCAAGACATACAATATTTTCTTTATTCAGAATTAAAATATTTCACGACATGCTTCCGAGCTTACCGAGAGTAAGCAAAAATCATGTCGTGTTTGCACTGGTGGTGTAGGCCTGATTAGTAATCATTTACATATTTCTTCTTAAAATCATCGAAATTTCATTTATTAGTTTATTAGTAAAGAATAAGTTAAAACCATATTATTATATAATATTTATATCGTGTTAAAGGAAGTCTCATACATAAAAGTCAGGTAATAGTACATTACGCGTCGAGTGCGGAAAGTAGCATTTTGCATGCGAGCGTGGAGTTTGCACCCGAACGATAGCGAGGGTAGTAAAACCACACGAGCAATGCAAAATGCCGTTTTCGCACGAGTTGCGTACCGTACTTTATCTACGGTTGTTAGATTTAAATAATAAATATAGAAAAAAATAAACTTGCTGTATGTAAGTTCGTATCTCTCTCTTGATAAAGATGGCATTAATTCTTGAGTTGTATTTTTTGCCGAATTAATTATTTCGGGAGGAGTATTATTCTCCACATTTTCGTCAAAGCCACTTGATTCACTCATTGTTTTTCACTAGAAACTCGATATAAACAGTTACTTTAATAAAAGAACAGCAAATTAGTTTTGTTAAATGTAAACAAACTCGCTAATCGTGTGTAAAGCTGAAGAATTCCTTTTCTTTACCGCGCTAGCGTGGTAAAGAAGAGGAATTCTTCAGAACTATGAGACGCGCATGCGCAATGAATACAAGTACGTAAATAATCACTTTCTACGCATCTAAACAGAGATATAATGTTTATATTTCGTATCAATCGTAGATAAAATGTTTTACACGATTTCCATCTATTTTATTATTTGGAAAAACTGAAAAAGCAATAAGATAAAAACATGTGAATATGTGTATGTAAACATATGTTTACAGCATCATGTAAAGAAGTAGGTATATATGTTGTATATTCATATTGCCTTTTTACATATCAAATATACCTAATGCGATGGAATCGGGTTTTTAACTTAGTGCGTATTTATACAAATATAATTTACATTCCATCTCTTGTTTAGAAGGTAAAGGGAAGGCAGAGAGGTATTATTTCAATATAAAACCAAATTTTATAGTGAAATAAAAGAGACAATAATAAGATTTCAAGTCAAGATATATTTCTTTATATCTTTTACCCAGACAGAAGTTATATTGATACTTGACCTTCTATAAACATTTATATTATCAAGGATGCAAAACATTTTCTTCTTAACTCAAAACACTGGATGAAATGTCCATACCCAACAAGTAAAAACTTACAACTTTACTGATCAAGTTGGATTAGTTTAGAGGGACTTAAGTAAGTCTTTTCTTCCCTGAACTCAAAAAGTAGGGAGAAAAAGAAGGATTGCCAACTTAATTATTTTATAAATAGTAGAGAATAAATGGATAATGTAATGAAGTTGTTGAAATCAAGTTGGCGACACTGCTTTTTCGACCTTGTTTATAACCTGCATCTAAATTACTTTCTATTTGAATTTAATTCCAATTCTTATTTGCTTTTAATATTGAATCTCTTATATCTGCTACTAAATATGCTAACAATTAATGTTATTTATTAAAATTATAAATAAAAACTGTGCAATGGATGAAAATGTGAATTTTCTCTCTACTGGAGATAAAATATTGTATGTACCTCGAGAATAAAGTGCTTTTATTCCCCTTGCGATAATTATCTCCTTTATCTGCGCCTCGAGAGCTAATTAGCGTTATTTTAAAAAGTATAATTCCCTCGGTTTCGCCTCGGGACTTAGGGACCATGGTTTCTTCGGCTTCACCTCAAGAACCAACTTCTTCGCTCAACAAATAATGGCTTACTTTACTCCCTAGGTGCATAAATAACTATTTCTCAATGATAATTAAAATAAGTTTCTACCTTTTATGGTAAACCAGTTGCTAACTTTCAGCTAAATGTGAGAAAATATTTCAAAGTCTTTTGACATCAAAACTCTTATCGATTATTTTTCTGATACCACGTATGACGTCATAACAATGAATATGTCAAATTTACAGTTTGATTGAAGTCGTTTACAATTTACTTGGAAATTAATTAAATCTTAATCAGGTAACGAAATAACTAAACACCTCCAACAAACTTATCTATTAAAAACAAATACAAAGAGGCAAGAGAACAAGTAAAATAAAGAGAAAATGTAAAACAACAATAAAGAAAAACAGAACAAGTAATAAAGAAAGAGAAAAAGTAAAACAACAATAAAGAGAAACAGAACAAGTAATAAAGAAAGAGAAAAAGTAAAACAACAATAAAGAGAAACAGAACAAGTAATAAAGAAAGAGAAAAAGTAAAACAACAATAAAGAGAAACAGAACAAGTAATAAAGAAAGAGAAAAAGTAAAACAACAATAAAGAGAAACAGAACAAGTAATAAAGAAAGAGAAAAAGTAAAACAACAATATAGAGAAACAGAACAAGTAATAAAGAAAGAGAAAATGTAAAACAACAATAAAGAGAAACAGAACAAGTAATAAAAAAAGAGAAAAAGTAAAACAACAATAAAGAGAAAGAAAACTAGAAAAAAATGAAAGAGAAAAGTAAAACAACACTAAAGAAAGTTCATCACAAAAAGTTATTTTTATCTTGTAATTTTTATATGTACTACCAACACATACAAGCTAGCTAATTGATGTTTATGGTGCAAGAATTGCTTTTATGTTAAAATATAAATAAAATATTCAATAATAATTATACATGACAACGGAAAACTAGTTATTAATCATCTAATGAAAAACAGTGGACAAAGAGTAATTGTTATATGAAGGAAAGTTTAGTGCTAAGAGTCAGTGGAAATGTTTGTTTTCAAAATAAAATGTATTCAGTGGAAATTAATTAAACATATTGTTTATTGTGTGAGTGTTGAATTATTCCACGCATTCATTATTCAGGCTGGTGGAAAAGTAAATTCTCGACGAGGTAAATCGAAGAGAGAAATTATAAATAATCCCACCGTGTAAATCCCACCGGGGGGGGGGGGGGGCTATACTAGTAACTACAGGACATTCGCTGTAAACAAATATTATTAAATTCACTCCCATTTTCTCTTCAATTTTCATATAGTGAACATGTCTACCCTTACAGAACATCAGTATACATATATATATATATATATATATATATATATATATATATATATATATATATATATATATATATATATAGAGAGAGAGAGAGAGAGAGAGAGAGAGAGAGAGAGTGAGTGAGAGAGAGTCAACTGAAATTACCTGTTGCCTTTCTTCTCTGTTTTATTTATTTTAGATTTTTTTTGTTTTGTTTTTGTTTTTGTTTTTGTCTCCTAAAAATTGATTTTTATATCTGGTCGAAGGCTGCTCTTCGTTGAGTAAAATGTGGTTTCCATTCAAAATTGATATCCTTTATAGTTTTGAAAATTTAAAAAGTTCGAAATCTACATTTGTATATTTTTTAAATCAATTGATTTGAAATATTATTGAAGATAGATTTCTAACTTCTGAAATAATACTTGTTGAAAAATTGGCTAAGATATTTGAGTTATAAGAGGTGATAGAGGATCAGGCATTGCAAATGCAGCACAAATCAAATTCTACGGTTGAATTTCAGAAACTCGTGCAACACTTAAAATATCCTGACAACCCTAGAACGCTAACCTGGAGTCAAAATTACTCCCATTTTTTTTTAACTACGAATGCACCATGTCTGTAAAACACAGAACTCCCACATCAGATAGAATAGCTAGAACTCCAGGAGATAGCATAGCTAAGCTATGCTATCTCCCACCCTTGAATGACCCTTCTACACTTCTATCAGTTTCACATTCAGATTCTAAAGAGGACATATCGTTTGTTTTTCTGTAGTCACGGAGTCATTTTGACTCCTGCTTAGTATTACACGTAAATTATTTGTAGGTCATTTTGACGCAGAATAGTATTAACAGACTAATCTAATAAGTGTTATTGTTTATTTGGCCATTAGAAATCTAATAAATTAGGTATTATATTACTTGTAATTTAATAATTATATTACAAATTAAAAGTAATATAATTGTAATTTATTTATTTATAAGTATAAATTTAAAATGTTTGTCTTTATATGTCTAAATCATGAAATGTTAATAGAATATGAATAAAGTCAAATAATGGAGAAAAAAAAAAAAAAAAACAATGATCCAAACGACATTTATCGCTTGATGAAGGAAATGACCGATTCAGATTTCGATTATGATGAAGAGCGTATTCGACAATAATAGTGACGATTGTAATTTGGAAGTTTATATTATTTTAATTATTAAAATTTTGAAATTATTATTTGCATTTTCTCTCTCTTAATTGTATTTTCTTTTATGTGTACATTATACAGGGTGGCCACGATAAACTGGCTCACCCAGTTATCTCTTTTATTTTTGAAGATAGAGAAAAAGTGTAAATGGTAACTCACCTTGGATATTCGCGTAGTTTTATAATATTATGATTTCCTAAAATATTTTTCTATCATAGTTTCGGCGTTATCTCTCTCAACTTTGTAATCTTAAACGGTAACCTATATTTTTTTCTAAAATTAGATTGCTTTTGAAGAAAAATGAGCCTTGAATCACCAAAATCGGTTGAGAATTGACAGAGATATTCAGTTTTCAATATAACAAAAATGCTATCTAAGTCAGTGAAATACTTAATTAAAAAAAACTTATCTTAATTCTGTTTATTTCCCTTTGTTTTCCACTTAATAAGGTTAGTTGAATGCATTTACTGATCAAAAATCAAACCTTTTATCCATTCCATTCAGGAACATCGTTATTATGGACCTCTTTTGATCGACCACCAGTGTGTCGACCACCTTCCTTTACTCTACAGTTTCGAAAAGGAATGGAAGTAAGGTTTGACTTTTGATCAGTAAATGCATTCAACTAACCTAAATAAGTGAAATAAACAGAATTAAGATCATTTCGTTTAATTTGCAATTTTTTTGTTTCAGTCCTATACATACTAAAATAGCATTTTTGTTATATTGAAAACTAAATATCTCTGTCAATTCTCAACCGATTTTGTTGATTCAAAGCTCATTTTTATCTAAAGCAATCAAATTTAAGATAAAAATATAAAAAATATAGGTTACCATTTAAGATCACAAAGTTGAGAGAGACACTACCGAAACTATGAGATAAAAATATTTTTGGAAATCATATTATAAAACTACGTGAAAATCCAAGGTGAGTTACCATTTACATTTTTTCTCTATCTTCAAAAATAAAAGAGATAACAGGGTGAGCCAGTTTATCGTGGCCACCCTGTATATAGTACTACCCTAGAACGCTAACCATATTTTTTAACCTCTTAATACTAACCTTTTTTGGCGCCTTTTAAGAATTTGTGGTCGGCTACGTTCATCTGTGGGACATAGCTTGGCATAATAGGCATTTAAAATAAAATCCGGTTGAGAGCGGCCACGCACCACCAATTATGGGGGACAATGTGATTTTCATGATCCTGAGTACAGAATTAGTTAGTAGACCAAAAATAAAGTTGATGTTATTTTCACACTTGATAGATTAGTTATTCAAATATTACTAAAAAATCAACGTGGTCACCTATCAAGGGACAAACAAACATCAACTTGATTTTCTGTCTACTAACTAATTCTGTACTCAGGATCATGAAAATCACATTGTCCACCATAATTGGTGAGACATGGCCGCTCTCCGCCGGTTTGTTTTTTTCAAACGCCTATTGCCAAGCTATGTCACATATTCTTAAAAGGCGCTAAAAGATTGACTTGAATACAAAATTCTAGCTTGATGTTAGTCAGACACTTTTTTGCACGCTATCTCCTGGACTATGATGGCGTTATGATGATGGCGTTACATGATGGCGTTATGGTGATGGAGTCATGATGATGTCGTTATGATGATGCCGTTATGATGATGTCGTTATGATGATGCCGTTATGATGATGGCTGAAAGCTTCTTTGATTAATTAAGATTTTGAATATTCGTAGAGAGACAGTTTAAATTATTCTTCAATATGACCTCCATAGATGCTCCAATATAGTCAAACGTGAGTCTTAACTAAACGTCAGAATGTGCAATTTAGTGTCACCCCGGATGAGTGGGGCGTGGAAACTAGTGCGTTTCCATATGACGCATTTGTTCAAAGTGGTGAACTGGTGATATCAATGCAGGGAGAGTTTTGACGCCACTTAATTATTGGACGCCATGGGACTATTCAATGTCGCAATACTAAACTCAAATAGATCCCCAGCCTTCGTACAAGTTGAAATCTAATGAAGGAGAAAGCACCTAGTTCCCTTTGTACGGCTCTGACCCTCGACAATGTTTGGAAGATAAATAAAATAAATGATCAAATAAAATGGCAAGGAATTGGCTGATAAAATATACAAATATTTTATTTTTAACTTGAATAATAACCGAGCAATGCTTCTTTAAAAATATCCCATTTCCTGGTCGGCCAACCTGTACTTAGAAGTTGAAATCAAATTATAAATTGACTGAATCTCACTTCTTGGTAAACCATTTTCTTATTAAAGGAATTGTTACAAGAAACGTTGCTTGCACATGTGTTTTCTTCATTATCCTCGATATACATGTTTAAACCTTTTCCTCTACACAGTAAGACTAAATTTAAATCCAATAATATCTAACTTATTATTGATGACTAATCAAAATTAAGACATATACTTACAAGTTAAGATCAAATTTTAAGTTGACAGAATCTCACTTACCTGAAACATAATAAAACATAATATTAGTTATCTTGGCACCAAGAAACAACAACACTGTGTAAATAAATTATTCAAATATATATAAAATACATACAAAAAGTCAACAATTTATAATATGTTGTGGAATTTAAAATCCGATTCTTTTAGTGCTAGGGTGTCTATAAGGTATATTTTCGCTGAGCAGCGAATTCACTGCTTTAGTCTGACAATTAAATTAGTGTGGCACATAGCTTCCTCGTGTCCTGTTTCGTATACTTTAATGATTTTATGCTTTTAAAACCTATTATTAGAGAAAGACAGACTTTTTCTGTCTCCGATTTCAAAAATTACAACACAGAAATCCGTTACAGACGTCAAGGAACATTTTTGGTTCCGTGCCTGTCGGTCTGTCACTCAATTTTTACGAACCAACATATCTTAAAAACTTTAGCCCATTGTTGGTACCATATAAGTTTCAACCTTCTACGACCATTTGTTTCTCTTTCACATGCGCACAAACATACGTTTATTAACACCTATATCATTAAAAGTATTCATCTGATTTTTATGAAATTTGGATGGTTTGCTAATAGTAGCCCGCAGATAGCCCCAGATTAATTTCAACTCTCAGCACTTTTTAAATATTGCTAAATTGATACTTTTATTCATCTAAATTATTACATTATAGATATTTCAAACGAAGTTCCTTATGGCACGTTCTGAATCTCGGTAGTGAATCCGCAAAAAACGACTTTCACAAAATCACAGTCACAAAACCAAGCGTCACGAAATCTAAATAACTTGAGTAAAAGATGACCGAGTTAGTTGAAATTTGGTACACATGTTCATTTTACCAATGCCCAGGCTGAGTTCGTTGGAAATCGTTATCCGCCCAAGCGTTCAAGCGCAACGCTCGCGTAAACGTAAGCTATAAATTTAAAATTGGAATTTTATGACGGAAAAAAATTCTTACTCTATCTATTCGACGAGACAAACAGTTTTTATAAATATAATTTTCTAGTAAAACGAATACTGACACTGCTATGAAGTGATGAAGATAGCTAAATTTATTAAAGCGGACCTAAACGTTTAAAATAAAGAAAACAACGGTTTTACCGATATCTTACGTTCAAACGTAACGATTTTAATAAAATTGCTTACACATAGTCTAAAGTACAATTGAAACAGGCATGTATAATTTCACCTGATAGGTACAAGCAGACGTTTTTGAGTAGGGAACAGATATATTTTATAATATTTTAAATTAGTAGGCCGGGTAGGTAAAAAACAGTCCTATTTCCTACCAACTACAAACATACTCTTTAACTATAAACTCATCATGATAAACTTCTCAACTCCTTTTCTCAACGTTTATTGTAAGACGCTTGCTTTAATGAAACATATATAATGTTTTTATTTTAATTTTGCCTAAACTCCGCTAGGTACAAACAGTTAGTTACTTTTAATTTTGTCTCTATTCTAACTCCGTCATGTATAAGTAGTTAGCAATGTATACTACTTAGCAGTGTGATTTTATAATTTATATTTAATGAAAAATGTAAGCAACTTCGTTTCTACCGGGTGTCCTGCGACACCACACTTTTAATATCTTACGGGGTTATAGATACCAGGTAATTCACAATGGAATATTATCAGAATCTTTTGAAATCACCACTGGGTTCAGACATGCATGCTTATTGTCACCAATTATATTCTTCATGGTGATGGACGGAGTGATAAAAAAAAAGTAACTAGTAGGCCATGACCACTGCAGTGGGGACTACCGGGTAGATTAGGAGGTCTCGGGTTCTGAGATCTCTCTCCACAATTATCAAGTAAACAATTATTTGTTTTAAATTAAATAATAATGTAATTATTTTATGTATTATTTTTGAGAATTGTTTTATTGGAGGAAATAAATATTATTATTATTAGAAGAAATTGACTTCACGGACACTTGCGTCTCTTGTCCCAAAGAGGGTATGATAAGAGAATTCGTAATAAATTTCTAAGCAGAGATTTGTTAAAATTATTTGAACCAATTGGTGGACATTATAGAAATAAGGTGGGGAGGGGGGCATCTATATTCCTGATAGGTAAAAAAAAAAATCTAGACGATGGTTGATAAACATAATATCAAATTTATAAAAATAAAAATAATACGCTCCGTAGCGAATCCAGCTAACTTTGTTATAAAATTTATAAAGGAAAGTTAGATATGAGGGGGAAATATTTGGGCCAACAGGAGGTTTATTTGACAAATGAAATATTACTTGCATGGGACAGCTGTATACTTCTCTTGTGTGTCCCCTAAAGCCCGTTTTAGCCGCAAGTATCTACTCTTCCCTAAAATGTTTATATCGTTTGTACTTCACCCCTTACAAATCGGGTTTAATTATCCATATGTATTGGGTTGTCCCCTTTAATTTACTAATTATTTTTAGTATCATGAATTTTTACTTTTCCACACCTATAGTAGGAAAAGGTATTTGTGTTATCATCGTAGCGCTCAGGGTATTTAACCAAGAGAGTTGAAAATTAGCAGAAAAAATAGTCCTTACATCTAGTTGTGCCACCCGGAAAAATCAACTTTTTCCGCCATCTTGAACCCAGTTTGCTGAGTCACAAAATTGTTAAAAATTCGTAAATAGTCAAAAAGTAGACCGATCGAGTTTAAATTTGGCACGAATGTACCTCTCTGTATGTCAACCAAATTTAATTTTGATATTAAATTTATTATAAGTTATCTATTTTTTAATTTTGAAACTTTGACGCTTAATACCAAAAGTATAAATACGTTTTTGACATACAGCATAACGTTGGAACCGGTAAAAAATAAAGAACAAATAATAAAAAATCAATTCGTCAAATTAATTAGTTTTAATGTTATAAGCAAACATAATTATTAATTAGTGCGATACTTTCATTAAACATAAAAGTTTGTTTACATCTGTCAAAATACCGCCAAAATTCAAACAATTAAATGAATGAAATAAAACAAATAACAATAATTTAAAATTAAAAAAAAAAAAAAATGATAATAATTAATCAGTTAGTTCAAAACGGTCATCCGTCCTAGTACTGACCACGCCCAATGCTGCTTCCTCGTAGCAGGAGGAAGCACTTGCTAGAGGCCACTTTAGTGGCCTCAAAAGTGAGGAAAACTTCCGAGGTACTCCGTAAGCAGTTTTTTTTTTTCTTTTTTCTTTTATACAATTTTTTTCAATCAACCGAAACATAATATAACATTGAAAAAGGAGAAAACAACGTTTTGGACTTTAATCTTTAATTTTAAAAATAAGTTACTTCATAAAATAAAATCACACGGAAGTAGTTGCATCCAAGTACATTTTAATTCGTAGATTATTGAGCATATACGTTATTATATAATATAATAATAGTTATTTATGCACAAAACCATTATTCAGGGAGTAAAGTAAGCCATTATATCCTGAGCGAAAAATTTGGTTCTTGAGGCGAAGCCGAAGGAACCATGGTCCCTTAATCCCGAGGTAAAGCCGAGGGAATAACGCTAGATAATTATGGCGAGGGGAATAATAGCACTATACTCCCGAGGTACATACAATATTTTTTCCGTGGTAGGCTGTGAAATAGTAACTTTAGAGCCTAGAAAACATAGCTAAAATCCATTTTTTCATTACGTGGACTTAAAAAATCTTTTCATTACTCCTAGCTGTAAAGAAAAAATCTTTTACGTCCTAGGAACTAAAAGATTTTTATTTTCCGGCGGGTAGTTGTCAAAACTTCCGTTAGTACCGCTGCAGTCTTTGTAGAAATGCTTCTAGTACGATTAAAATCCGCTAGATGTCAATGCGTTTTATTTATCTTTTCTTATAGTGTAACCTCTTTTTAAGGTTTTTTTTTTTAAGTCTTAATTAAGTATGTACCATTTGTACTTGTAATATTTGTAATGTATGTATTTGTTATGTAATATTTGTTATTATTATATATTGATTAGTGATTAATATTTAATGTTTTTTCATTGTCTGCTACCTCGGAAAAAATAGCATATGCTACGCGACTGTGAAGTGTTTTTTCTTTACCGCGGCAATAACATTTACTGTCGAGCGAAGCGAGACAGTAAATGTTGCCAAGGTCACTTCACTTCACAGCCTAGTAACATAATATACTATTATCTCCAGTAGGGAGAAAATACACACTTTCATCCATTGCACAGTTTTATTTTTTTTTATTATTTTAATAAATAACAATAATTGTTAGCACTTTTAATAGCAGATATAAGAGATTCCATATTAAAAACAAATAAGAACTGGAATTAAACTCAAATAGAAGGTTATTTAGATGCAGGTTATAAACAATGGTAAAGAATGTCGAAAAAGCAGTGTCACCAACCTGATTTCAACAATTTCATTACACTAGTCATTCATTTTCTACTATTTATAAAATAAAGTTTGCAATCCTTACTTTTTCGCCCTAATTTACTTATTCGCCCTACTTTTACTTTTTCTCCCTACTTTTTGAGTTCAGGGAAGAAATAACTTACTTTAGTCTAAACTAATCCAAAATTATAACTTTTTTTTTATAAAATTTGTTTATTCCCCATCCTGCTCTATATGAAAATTTCAAATAGAAACAAAATGTAGGTGAAAGGCCCCAAAAATCAAACAAATAATTAAATGGTATCCGGTTTGATCCCTCGGGGGGTCACAATAATTATTTATCGATAACGACAAGGTAAATTATATTATTTCGAGAAATTTTCATCGCCCTATTAATATAAGGTATTTCCATGAATTATTTCAAAATTTCAGGACTAGCCGTTATAGGATGGTTGGGGGGGGGGGGAGATTTTTTTGGGGTATGTATTAACTCATAAAACCCATAAGGAATGCAAAATTTAAACAAGCATAATATTATATATTTGTAACCAACTAGTCAGGAGCTTTTATTTAATACCCCACTCGAAATTTAAAAAAAAAAAAAAAAAAAAAAAAAAAAAAAAAAAAAAAAAAAATTGAGTTTACCACATTTTTGTGAATTGCGCATGCGCATATTGCATTTTTATCTTCTCTGTATTTTTTTTATGTGTTGGTCAAAAAGTTACTCTAGTATTTCAAATTTCAACCTTTTAGCTTAAACGGTTCGGGAGATATGGGCCAAAGAGTGACCGACGGACGGACAGACTCATTACCCTCGGCATAAGGGTTTCGAGATGGGTGCCTTCGAAACCCTAATAAACATACTTAGAAGTCATGTCCGCTTACTTATCTTATCAATTATTACTAAGTCTCGGAAATCGTAAGAGCTTAGTATTTTCTACTGACTTAATATTACATAAAGTATGAAGATTGATATAATTTATCCATAACAACATCGAACTCACTTATGAATTAATTAATAAGATCCGTTTTACTCATTTTACGCTGTTGATTAGTTCAAAAAGAGACAGTGTTCTATTGGTGTTGAAATATTCACCAGGGTGAATATTGGAATGTTAAGCAGGTGTAGATAGCTAGAAGCTGATTTGCATATTGATGAATTCAAATTCACGCAACCAATTAACCCGGCACCCAATGCTAATTCCATCTACTGCACCCATCTCCATCTGATTAAACCCTCTTTCTTTCCCTGATTAATTAAACAGTGTTTACAAATTAAAGGTAATATAATATGTAATAGATTTTAGATAGTCTTGTAATCAAATACATTTCCTGCGAATGAACAATGAATAAATGTATAATTAAAAATGTAAGGAAGCATTAAAACGTAGATGGAGAAGATTTTAATTAAAGTCTGGTTTAATTAGTGAGACATCTTATTATTTGATGAATTTTTACAGAGGAATTATTAAAACAGAAGATGTTTGAATCTGTTTATATTCCCACTGGGGTCACATTTTTTCTATTCAATAATAAATTTGCCCAGAGGGTTGAAATTAGTATTCATCCATTTATGTAATCAATAGTAGTAGAAGGTTTAAAGGTATTTAGAACCAAGGATGTTAAATATAGAGGATGGAGCGTTGAGGAATAAAGAAATTGGAGGTTTGTGGGACACATTACCTTCCTCTTGGTTATAGGTTACCAAGAAACGTGCGGCAGGTTATCAACAATTAACAGAGTATTTTTCCATTTACATTAACTTTTGTCCCGTAGTCGGCTGCGCCTCGGGAATAACGCTAATTAGCTCCCAAGGCGCAGCCGAGGGAGATAATTATCGCGAGGGGAATAATGGCACTTTACTCCCGTGGTACATAATAGTACATTACGCGTCGACTGCGGAAAGTAGCATTTTGCATGCGAGTGTGGAGTTTGCACCCGAGCGACAGAGAGGGTAGTAATACCACACGAGCAATGCAAAATGCCGTTTTCGCTCGAGTTGCATACCGTACTTTATCTACGATTGTCAGATTTAAATAATAAATACAGAAACAAATAAACTTGCTGTATGTAAGTTCGTATCTCTCTCTTGATAAAGATGGCATTAATTATTGTGTTGTACTTTTTGTCGAATTAATTATTTCTGGAGGAGTATTATTCTCCACATTTTCGTCAATGTCACATGATTCACTCATTGTTTTTCACTAAAAACTCGATATAAACAGTTACTTTAATAAAAGAACAGCCAATTAGTTTTGTTAAATGTAAACAAACTCGTTAATCGTGCGTAAAGCTGAAGAATTCCTCTTCTTTACCACACTAGTGTGGTAAAGAAGAGGAATACTTCAGAACTATGAGACGCGTGCATGCGCAACGAATACAAGTACGTAAATAATAACTTTCTACGCATCTAAACAAAGATATAATGTTTATATTTCTTATCAATCGTAGATAAAATATTTTATCTCCATTAGGGAGAAAATACATACTTTCATCCATTGCACAGTTTTTATTTATTATTTTAATAACTAACAGGCCCTCTTAATAGAAATACTATATTATCCTTATAATACTATTACGATAATTGTCATACAAAGGCCAAAATATAATATTTAAACAATGCCAAATATTATAGTATCGTTTATTTTACAAATCTGGTCCTTATCATAGAAATAATATATTAACATTACTATAATTGCCATAAAAGGACCAAAGAATAATTTAATATAATTTCCAAATGATATATTACCCAGAAATGGCCCATGTTTATAAATTGTAATATTTGCCTAACATTATATGTACCAGAATAGGCCCAAATATTTTTTTCCATACATCGGTACCAAATAAAAAAAAATAAAAAAATATTACCCATTTTGGGACCAAATATTTGCCTTATATTTTTATTGTTTTTTACCCATATATTACATTGCCCACTTATTTTTTTCCCCCTGCTATTTCCCATACATAGTGTGCTATCTGGGTTCCCTTTACATGGTACAGATCCCTCAAGTTCCATTACTTTATTTCAAACCGTTTAGATTTTATAACGATCTAAGTTTATTTTTTTTACTATTTCGGAAGGGTTATTTTGCTATATTTGCCCCCCTGAAGGGGGCAAAATATTTAAAATAGAAAAAAAAGTTTCAAAGTAAAAGTTTATTATTTTTCACCGTAGAATCCAAATATGCTATCAAAAATATACACTCCAATTTGAAATTTTGAAGTTGGGTGGCCTGGGGGTAAAGTGGGTGGTTGCCCCTAGTGGGTGATTGCATGAAAACAAACTTCCCTGTGCATGGTAGAGATCCCCCAAGTTTCATTAATTTATCTCAAAAAGTTAAGAGGGGGGGGGGGGGGGGGGAGACTTTTGGACCACCCTGTATGTGCAAATAAATGTTTGAGCGCGAAGAGAAACAAATTAAGGTTAAAACGTATATGGGACCAACAATGGGCTAATTTTGCATTACCATCTAAATTCCTTCAAAATTTGATGAGTAGTTTATAAGATATTCCAGAGACCAAAAATTTTCCCTGATATTAGTTTTGAATTTTTTTTTTAATTCTGAGACAAAAAAATTCCGTTTTTCAGAACGAATATATACTATATATATAGCTTTCTCGGAAGCAAGAAAATGTTCCCTGATGTCTGAAACGGATTTTCAGTCTTTTTTTCGATATTTTTTTATGTTTGAAAAAGAAGTTTTTCAATTCAGAGCTATAAATAAATTGGTTCCAGAATGATGCTGCCGTTACCTTCGATAAACTCGCAAGAAATATTTCCCTGTAATATAACAGGGAAATTTAAATTGCTTTTTTCCAACTCTGAATTATAAGTTATATTTGAAAATTGCATGTGATACTCAGGTTCTCACATGTATTTAACTATTAACACTATTTAAGCTTATTTTAGTCTATTTATCTCTCTAAATGCTAAACGGTTTTAAATTACAAAATTTTATCTAACTAGTTCATTATGACTTTAAATTCAACAGTAGTATGAATAAATTTTAATGAATTTATCTCATTTTCATGTAAACTATTGTTATATTTCCATGTAAACTATTGTTATATTTCCATGTAAACTATTGTTACATTCCCATGTAAACTATTGTTACATTTCCTGTAAACTATTGTTACATTCTTTTAATCAAAATAACTATCCATGGAGCAGTTTGACTTTTAACATTTTAAAAACAACCAGATATTATGAACGTTTATTTTTAGAAACGATTTTAACTTGAAAATTTCAGTTTTGAATTTATTTATAAAATGTAGGGATTTAAAGTGAAGATAAAATATTGCATACGTGAAATATACGATGCAATTTGAATCCCATTTCTAAAAATATTTATGGAGAAATATTGAGCGATATATTGAAATTGAAAAGGCAATCAACTTTCAATCAACATCATGTACATTCTATTGTTAAAACAATGATCATTTATTTACTATTTCTAAGAATCTGGAATATTTTTACTTCACTGTATACTGAGTAAACATGTAGAGAAAATATTATTATAGCGCAAAAAAACAAAGGTAAATTTGATGCAATTTGGCATACATGTTGAGACAAGCCATACGGTGAAGAACATCATTTTTAATTTAAATCAAATTATAATTATTATTAACAACGGGAGATAGAAAGAGAAACACAGACTCCAGCGCCGGGACTCGAACCACGGGCCTCTATATAGAAAGCTTAATTAGGGATTAGGAATCGTTATTGACAGAGGAAATTATTTTTCAGTGTAGCTTAGTTGGCAAGAGCACTATACTGGAAACATAGAGGCCCGTGGTTCGAATACCGGTGCTGGAGTCAATTTTTCTCTGTCTATCTCCCGTTGTAAATAATAATTATAATTTGTTTTAAATTAAAATTTAAACTTTCCGTAGTATATGAATACTACCAATAACTTAAAAATGAACATAATTTTTGCAAACAACCATATTCTACAAATTAGACTGTCAATTAGTGTGGCACATAGCTTCCTCGCATCCTATCACCGTACTTCATTGATTCTATTCTTTTACAAGCTATTATACTTTAATTTATTTAATTATTTTTTTACAATGTAAAAATAGTGGTTATACCTAAATGATTGGCAGATTATGTATTAATAATGTAAAACTTGTTTTGATTTTTTACATGAATTAAAATATAAATTAAAGTTAAAGAGCATAGACAGTTAAAATTAATCTGGTGCTATCTGCGGTCTCTTAATGACAAACAGATCAAATTTCATTATTATTGAACATTTGATCAAAATATATCATAAAAATAACTTCTCCTCCGCGGGGAATCGAACCCGGCCTCTCTCCCTCCGCGTTTAAAGCTTTTTTTTAGGAACTAGATTTTTCCCAGAAAAAAAGGCTTATATCGTTAGATTCGAATTTAAATTCACTACATTTTAGAACATTTTAATCAAAATCGTCGGAACCGTTTTCAAGAAATAATTTTTTTTCACGTTTTTTCAGAGTTGTTGGGGGGTAGCGCTCCCCAAATTTGGAGCTAAAATTCATTTCTCGATTTCGCCTCGGGGTATGATTTTCCAGAACGAGTAAATCCATCAAAATCGAATTTTCGCGCCATCACAATACTTTCTCTTTATATGAGATAGTAAAAAAGACAGACACGAAATCATAAATGTTTCTTGATGTCTGAAACGAATTTCTGTCTTGAAATTTTTAAAATCGAATTCTTTTTTCGGTAAAATAACATAGCTTCCGTTACCTTCGATAAGCTCGGAATCAAAAGGGGAAGTTTAATTAAATAAATTAGAAATTCATATTTTACCATTTTGGTAGTATTCATACTACAGAAAGATTAAATTTTAATTTAAATCAAATTATAATTATTATTAACTACGGGAAACAGGCAGAGAAAAATACACTCCAGCGCCGGTATTTGAACCACGGGCCTCTATATTTCCAGTATAGCGCTCTACCAACTAAGCTACGCAGGAGAATGAGTTTCTCTGACGTTAATGATACCTTGTCCCGAATTTAAGCTTTCAATTTTCCACATAAGTCTTAGTTGGTAGAGCGCTATACTGTAAATATAGAGGCCCGTGGTTCAAATCCCGGCGCTGGAGTGTATTTTTCTCTGCCTGTTTCCCGTAGTTAATAATAATTATAATTTGAAATAAATTAGGAAAGAATGGATCGTATAAGCAAATCATGATACAATAGGATAGGACCTGAAGAAGCTATGTGCCACACTAATTGGCAGTCTTGATTTATTTTGAATTTAAATAGAAACCTTATATAATTGAATTATATTATAGTTTAAAGAAACAAGTCGAGTTAATTCTATTAGTAAGTGAGCTGCCCCTCACTGTTTTTCTTTCTAGAGGAAAGAAGGAATGGGATGTCTTCATTTCCTGTAATTCATTAATCTAATTATCCTTGGTAAGTTGAAAAAAACAAAAACTAATTTGTAAATCGTTTTTCCTGGTCTGACAATCTTAACAGAGACATCTCTTTTTACTACGTTTTTATTAGCTTGCTTTCTTGTTTGTTTGTTTGTTTGTCCGGTACAAATCTGGCAATCGAATTTTAACTAACTTCCCGAGTAGCTAAACATTTAAAACTTTTAGAAGAGCTCAGAACACGATGACAATGCATTATGTTAATACTTTTAGCCATCTTTCAGCAGAATTTAATTAGTTTTCAGCAAATTTTGCTGTATGGAAAGTTAGTTCAGAAAAAATCTGCAAGTTATTTAATTTGTTTTGACATATCCCATAGTATTTACAATCTTCATTTTGCCGGGTTTCAAATTTGTGATTTTTTATTAAGAGGTAAACATTGAATGACAGCGAAAAGTAAACAAAGAAATAAATTAATTGACGTGTGACATATTCGGAACTATGTATTTTTTTTTTTTTTTTTTTTTCACTAACATTATATATAACAATGACAATTATACTAGGCATCGCGTGGCTCTATCATTGAAGCGAGCGTATTGCAATGAAATACTGAATATTGAAATTTATTAATCATGATGAATGTCATAGTTGAAGATAAGTGGAAGAGGGTAAGTGTAGGGAAGAGTGGGGGTACTCGGTACAAAGCTTTACTTCCTAAACAAACCTATACGACTATAACAATCTTCACCACCCCTGGTAGCTTTTAAACAATTATTATAAATGTATCTCGTCGCTACGCAAAGAATTTTGCTTGTATCGAGTTGAAATTTTGCATACCTGTTTCAATTGTGCATTAGATGGTGTATATGAAGTTTTATTAAAATCGATACGTTAGAACGTAAGATATCGGTAAAAAGGTTGTTTTCTCTATTATAAACGTTTAGGTCCGCTTTAATAGTTTTAGCGATCTTTATTAAGTCATAGCGGTGTCGCTGTTGGTTTTAGTAAAAAATGTTATTTGTAAATAATGTTCGTCTCATCGAATAGATGATGATAGAATCTTTTCCCGTCCTGAAATTCCAATTTAATTTTTGTACCTCTCGTTTACGCGAGCGTTGCGCGCGAACTCTTGGACGGATCACGCTGTCCAACGAACTTAGCCTGAGTATTAGTAAGAGGAACATGTATACCAAATTGGTCAACTTTTACTCAAGTTATCGTCACACGCGTGAACGTTACTGACAGACAGACAGACAGACAGACAGACAGACAGACAGACAGACAGACAGACAGACAGACAGACAGACAGACACGGAACATATTTCGTTGAATGTAGGAAGCTCGCTACGCTCGCTTCAATTATCAACATTACATATGATTCAACAGAAAATTTAAAAACGTAGTATATAAAAAGTTCTTTTTATCTTGTAATTATTTTCTTTAGAGTTGTTTTTGAAGAGTTTTTTAATATTAAAAGAAATTCTCAAAAAGTTTTTAAGAACATGTTTTATAGTTTTTATTTTATTAGAGAAACTTACAATGCTACAAACAGATTCGGACTTGGAGAAGGTGATTTTTATCTTTAATTTTTTCGTAGGGTCCGTAGGTACAAACAAGGTCCATTATACATTCCTGCAGTTGTCTGTCTGTCTGTCTGTAGTAGTAGTAGTAGTAGTAGTAAGGAGGTAGTACTGGTACTAGACGGGTATACTTCACGAATCAACCCATTTTTTTACTGCCTTCGGAAAATAACGTGGACATAATTTATAGGGAAAATGTTATTAAAATTATTTGCACAGCAAAAAGAAATTAATCTATTTCACCTCCCTCAACAATTAACTGTTTTTCTCTTTCGGGTCTTTTTTTAAAAAAAAAAAAATAAAAAGACACATTAAATTGACTTTTTAATAACAAGATGAGAAAGGAGGCTGTCTAATTAAGATAACATTTTTAAATTAAGTTGTAGAATAAAAAAAAGAAGAAAAGAAAGAAAGTAAGTTGAAGAGAAGAATAAAAGAAAACGCTAAATATGCATGAAGTAAAAGCAAAGAGAAGTTAATAATTCATGAAAATTTATTATTTTATTGTATTCGAGTTTTTCTCCCTTGTTTTTCATTAAACTTTCGTTTTACATTTTTTATTATTGGTTTTTCCTTTAACTTGTTTTTAGTTCACTTTAATCAAATTAAAATTGGTTTCAGGTGAGCTAAAATGTCCTGTCTGTTTCATAATTAATAAAGAGCTTTGTAATTAATTGATTTTTTTAGTTAACAATTAATTTGTTTACTCTTCTCCGTTCTTTTATCCAATTAATATTTTATGTTAATTATTAATAAACGTTATCCAAGATATTTTAAAGTACTATTTTGCGTACTAAAATTGACCCTGTAGAAAATTCGCTAAAAATAGTTAAAGCGAGCTTCTTACATTCAACAAAATATGCATCTAGTCTGTCTGTCTGTCTGTCTGTCTGTCTGAAACGTTTACGTGTCCAACGAAAACATGAGTAAAAGTTGAATGATTTGGTTGAAATTTGGTATTCGTGTTCCTTTTACTAATGCTCAGGCTATGTTCGTTGGTCACTGTGATCCATCTCCAAGAGTTCGCGCGCAACGCTTGCGTAAACTTTGAGGTTCAAATTTAAAATTGGAATTTCAGGACGGAAAAAGATTCTAGTGAAATGATACCTTTATAACAATAGTTTAAAAGCTACTGCGGGTGGTTAAGATTCTTAAAGGAGTGTAGTTATATAGGTTTATCTAGGAGGTGTGCTTTGTACTAAGTACAATTATAGCGAGGGTACTATGTCTTTTTATTGACGTGGAACGTAATAGTATATTATGTTACTAGGCTGTGAAGTGAGTTTTTTCTTTACCACGGCAATTACATTTACTGTCGAGCGAAGCGAGACAGTAAATATTGCCAAGGTAAAGAAAAAACACTTCACAGTCGCGTAACATATGCTATTTTTTCCGAGGTAGCAGACAATGAAAAAACATTAAATATTATTCACTAATCAATGTATAATAATAACAAATATTAGTACATACTTAAGACTTAAAAAAAGAAACCTTAAAAAGAGGTTACACTATAAGAAAAGATAAATAAAACGCATTGACATCTAGCGGATTTTAATCGTAGTAGAAGCATTTCTACAAAGACTGCAGCGGTACTAACGGAAGTTTTGACAACTACCCGCCGGACATAAAAAATCTTTTAGTTCCTAGGACGTAAAAGACTTTTTCTTTACAGCTAGGAGTAATGAAAAGATTTTTTAAGTCCACGTAATGAAAAAATGGATTTTAGCTATGTCTTTTAGGCTCTAAAGTTACTATTTCACAGCCTACCGCGGAAAAAAGATTTTTTCTCAAGAAGGGACAATTGACTATTTACTACAACTATCGACTACTACTACTATTTCAAACTATTATCGACCCACTACCATCCACGAACTTAACTTTATGATTAATAAATTACTTAATATAAATATTCAGTATTTTATTGCAATACGCTCGCTTCAATTTAGCCACGCGATGCCTAGTTATTTACGCATCAAGGGAGGAAACAGAGTTTGTTGGTTCCATACTGCCTAAATACCAAGGCATAGCCGATGGAGTTATTAAGTTGGGTCCTGAGGCGCAGCCGAGGGAGTTATTAGTTAGTTTCTGAGGCGCAGCCGAGGGAGTTAATTAGTTAGTTCCTGAGGCGCAGCCGAGGGAGTTAATTTGTTGGTTCCTAAGGCGCAGCCGAGGGAGTTAATTAGTTGCTTCCTGTGGCTCAGCCGAGGGATTTAATTATAGTGAGGGTACTAAGACTTTTTTCTCCCGTGGTACATACAAGACGACGGTTTGGAAGAAGACCGTCACAAAACCGATTTTTTGAGAAAACCTTTTTTTTTGTACCAAAACACTCCTAAGGAGTAGTACTTTTATGTAGAATATTGTCATATTTCTAGTACAAACACAGAACGCCAGAATGAGTGAAATGCCCGTCTGACATTAGAGAGGTTTGTATTAGTATTATGGTCTAAACTGTAACAAATCAGTGTTCAACTTGGCATCTAAGTGGAAACGTCGCGTTTTTTTTAATAAACTGTCACAAAAGTGTTTCTTGCAGTCTTCATAATAAGGTAAGAAGACATTTATATCTCATTTTTGTTCGATAACGACACAAATGCTTTTGTGACTATTAAACCCATAAAATAATTATTAAATGAATTGATCAAAACGTCATACGTGCGATATTATGACAATTTTGATCAAAAAAATTATTTTTTAAAAAAGTGACCCTCTTGCATACAATGTTATCTACATTTATATCATTTTGTAACAATATTATTATTTTATAACAGTGGATAATAGAAATAGTCTCTCCACGTTAACTGGCTAATTTGTTTATTATGATTACATACACAGTTAACGTGGAGAGACTATTTCTATTATCCATTATGATGACCTCCATAGACGCTCCCATATCTACAATATTTTATAACAGTTTTCCACTAAAATAAAGCTTTATTTAAATTAATAAATATAATTTTAAAACAATTATTTTTTAGAATTGTCAACCGTAGATTAGTAACCTATTAGGGTATCCCGGGTAATGATAAGGTAGACGAGCTAGCTAACACTGCAGTGGTCCAGGGTAGCAAAATCAACACTTTAGTAACTTCCAAAGACATACACGCATATATTTCTACTTGTATTAAGCAAACCTGGCAGACTAATTGGACAGAGAGTAATGCAAAATTAAAGCACATTAAACCCGTTATAGAAGACTGGACAACAAGCTACAGATCTGACAGACATGAGGAGACTGTACTTTGTAGACTTAGAATAGGCCACACCAGACTAACGCACAGTTATTTGTTTACTAGAGAAAGAGTCCTACCTATATGTAAATATTGTAACGACATACTGACTGTTCCACACCTACTTATAGACTGCCCACAGCTAGAACTTTTACGAAAACACTACAATTTACCAGAGACTATGATACAGTTATTAGGAAATGAAAGCAACACAGTATTAAAAGTTTTACTATACCTTAAAAACACGGATTATTACAACGAAATATAAATTTTTAAGTAAGACGGGCTATTAGGACGTTTTAATGTTATCAACATGTCTATGTAGTTAGGTTTGAGGGAACAATTAGTTCCCTAACATGATCAGGGTGTTAATAACCTTAGCCGTCAAACACCCATTAATAAAACAATAACAATAACAATAAATATAATTTTAAAACAATTATTTTTTAGAATTGTCAACCGTAGATTAGTAACCTTTCGTCATTCACGAAATCGTTAACCCTACTACTTCTTATCTATGTGTTCTCCCTCGTATTCCCTCTATTTATTTACCAATCGGAGTTTTAACCCTGCAGTGGTCGCGTGGGTGACTAGTGACTATTGTCATTCATGTGTATGTTATTTTGATTATAACTTTCTTATCAGCATTGGGGTGGAGTTGAGCACCCTCTAATTTGGAGGCAGTATATTGTTCCGTGGGATACCTGGACTCCAGGCCTTGTGAAGGTGATGTTATTATCAATTTAAGTTGTTTGGAAAACAAAAGTTTAGCAGCAAGATGGAAATCAACCGAAATAAGAAAGGTTAAACTAACATCAGCTTATAAACAAAAACTGGACTCAATGGTAAAAAAGGGCGCTTTAGTTCAATTAATAAGTAAAAAAAAATATTCCTTCATTTTATGAAAACATAAAAATGTATAACTTGTTTTATTTGTGTTTGAATTTTATTCATCATAATATTTTTTTTCTTTTTTTAACTTTTTATACCTACCTGATATTATGTTTTATACTATATCTATTTTTTTTAATAAGTAAGAAAAATACAAGCATAGCGTACAATACCTATGCATGATATACTGCTTATGCATTTGAATGTTTATTGCAGCAATGATTTTATAATTATTTATCGATTCCTTAATAAAGACTCAAAACTGTTTTTATTTTTTTAAATGTTTTATTTGTGTCTCAACTTATTTCAATTTGACTGTTTTTACTTTTCATTGTCATGGCATTTTATGATCTCATTTTATTTTATTCAATCAAAAAAAAAATTATAGAAATCAGTAATTATAATATTTTCCTATTTCTATCTTTATTTTTAATGTGTAACAACTTAAAAGATTGTGTGCCATAGAGTCCAAGGTAATTTGGAAAATCTAAATGTCATTATTATATAAATATGGAAAAGTGATATTATATTTATGGGCACTAGTATAGACTAAGAACCTAAGTCAATTGATTTTCAGTATTATTATTTTTATGTAGACTAAGAACCTAAGTGAATTGATTTTCAGTATTATTATTTTTATATAGACTAAGAACCTAAGTCAATTGATTTTCAGTATTATTATTATTTTTGTCTTTATTTATTTAAGAAGAATTATATGAAGCAAAAGAACATTTAAAAATAAGTTACTTGTTAATAAGTTACTAAATGTAATAGCCTTGTCACTTACAGTTCCTATTTATTTCAACACTGAATTTACTAACTAAAGACAAAGACTGAATAGAATTGTGCCTGATCTCGTTTTATTAGACATATTATATAGTTTATGTATGATTTTGATTTTTGTACTTTTAATTTTAGTAAGTAAATGATGTTAATTTGTAAAATGTTTTACCAAGTTATTATAAACCCTTATGTACTAATATGCAATTTGCTTACTCTTTTTTATGGAATATCGTCACAAGTGCTGATTTTAATTGAAAAATTGCCTAAAAATTAAGCACTGAGCTTAATATGTAAAAAGTAGTAGTATGGCTAGGTTTTCTGAAGTATACAGAAGAAGTTATTATAATATAAAGCAAATCCAACCACCATAAGGTCAATAAATTCGGCATCAAAAATAGTCACTTTTTTCATTTGCTTCTCCTGTAAAATTTGAAAACACGGTTTTGTGACAGTCTTCTTCCAAGCCGTCTAAGAGTTTTCCTCATAAGGGTCAATTGACTATTGACTACAACTATCCATTACTACTACTATCTCAAACTATCGATCCACGAACACAACTACCATCTTGCCTCCTACAGTGCCTACAGTCGCCTCCTACAGTGTCTATAGTTGTCTCCTACAGTGTCTACAGTACCCTCCTACAGTGTCTACAGTAGCCTCCTACAGTGCCTAGAGTAGCCTCCTACAGTGTCTACAGTAGCCTCCTACAGTGTCTATAGTTGCATCCTGCAGTATATACAGTACCCTCCTACATTGTTTACAGTAGCCTCCTACAGTGCCTACAGTAGCCTCCTACAGTGCCTACACTAGCCTCCTATGGAGCCTACTGTAGCCTCATACAGTGCCTACACTAGCAAACTTCAGTATCTACAGTAGCCTACTTCAGTGTCTACAGTAGCCTCCTATAGCGCCTACAGTACCGTCCTACAGTGTCTTCACTAGCCTCCTAAGATGTCTACAGTAGCCTCCTACAGTGCCTACAGTATAGCCTCCTACAGTGCCTACACTAGCCTACTTCAGTGCCTACATTAGGCTCTTACAGTGTCTACAGTAAACTCCTACAGTGCCTACAGTTTCCTCCTTCAGTGCGTCTTTACTTTTAGAACTTATTTCCACATCTTGACCAAATTCCAGTTTATTAAATTGCAGGTTGAAATATATATATGTTATATATTACATTTTATTGATATAATTCCAATAAAGAATTTATAGAAGTAATATTGGATCCTACATGTTTCTTTCTTATTATTATTTCATTATTAAATTCAGTAAATTGGTTTTCATTGATTTTTCTCTTTTTCTTCGTCTTTAAATTTTTAAACCGATAGGAGTTGGGTTCAGAGAAGCAAGTATATTGAATACATTTTTAAAGTCCTACATTAGATGTGGGTGTGTCTGTATGAAGGAGGGGGGGAGCAAAGTATAACTTTAAGTCCTATATAAAGCTCGGTCATGCTTAAGTATTAAACTCTAAATATTGTTATTTCCCCAGCTTTAAAGCGTTTTGAATTTTAACTCCAAATTAAACTATTTCTATTTCATATTAGAAAAGAAAAATATCAGCAAAAGTTTTCTTTTGATGAAAAACATTTTAAATCCAAAGTTTCAATATATTAAACAAGTTTATTGCTTTTAGCTGTTTGTTTTTTACTTCCTGTATACATAAATAATGTGCAGAGCAAGAAAGTCATCAATGCATTAAAAATACGTTTTGAGATTTCATTCGCTATACACTATACATGGTTCAATCACATTCAAAATATGCACATCTTTGTATTTTGATAGAGAACAATTCAATTTTGATACTTAATCCGTGGTCCAGTCGATACTTACAAAAAATCACTAGGAAATACTTGCATCTTAGTATACATTTTTGGGGTTTTGTAGGTTATTACGCGCATGCGTTATGTTATTATGAAATAACTATTTTTATCTACGATTGATACGAAATACAAACATTGTATCTTCGTTTAGATGCGTAGAAAGTGATTATTTACGTAGTTGTATTCATTGCGCATGCGCGTCTCATAGTTCTGAAGAATTCCTCTTCTTTACCACACTAGTGCGGTAAAGAAGAGGAATTCTTCAGCTTTACGCACGATTAGCAAGTTTGTTAACATTTAACAAAACTAATTTGCTGTTTGTTTAATTAAAGTAACTGTTTATATCGAGTTTTTAGTGAAAAACAATAAATGAATCAAGTGACTTTGACGAAAATGTGGAGAATAATACTCCTCCAGAAATAATTAATTCGGCAAAAAATACAACTCAAGAATTAATGCCATCTTTATCAAGAGATAGATACGAACTCACATACAGCAAGTTTATTTTTTCTGTATTTATTATTTAAATCTAACAATCGTAGATAAAGTACGGTACGCAATTCGTGCGAAAACGGCATTTTGCATTGCTCGTGTGGTTTGACTACCCTCGCTGTCGCTCGGGTGTAAACTCCACACTCGCATGCAAAATGCTACTATCCGCACTCGATGCGTAATGTACTATTATAGCCCATCCCGCTCTATATGACACTTTAAAAAAAATCAAAAAATGGAAGGCCTCCAAAGCAAAACAAAAAAAATAGGTCCAAGACAACTCAGACAAACTTCCTCACATACGAGTTTATAATTGTAGCCCTGTGTTTTCCATTTATTAGTTTTTGTAGGTACATTTAATTATTATTGAACATTTTATCGATATTTACTTTAAAAAAAACACTCTTTTGGACTGAGGGGACCTCAAAACGTGTATATCCATCAAAACCTTAAAATTGACTTTTTGCGACATCACAATACTTTCTCTCTTTATATGAGAAAGTAAAAACCGTCTGACTGTCGTCTTTTCGGACGCACAGATCTTCTGATAAACATCTTAAAGTTCTTAAACTTCTAAACTGATATCCAATATATTATTTAGAAAAAATAAAACTTCAAGGCAAAATGTAAGATTAGTTTGGTTATAAATTTTGAAGTGCTGTCCCTTATAAAACTTTGAAGAATAATGAAACTATTATTTTTGTCAAAACATTAGTAAACGAAATCTAATAACGAAATGGAATCAATTCAGTTTAAATGTGTCGCAGCAGAATCACTTAAGTTGGGAGTTATAACTTGTAAATAATCGATAGTAAGATTTGATCTGGACCAAGAGGAAGACTTAAGAAGTTTTGGTTTGATATGAACATTGTTTGTCCTAAGTTATCTTCAACTTTAGGAAGTTTATTTGTACAAAGTTAGATCTGTACAAGATTTATCTGATATCTTTAACTTTTAGTTTTTCCTTGAAAACAAAAGTTTCCATCATAAACCGACTGTAAAAATAAGATTTTTTTACCTACGAATAATATTTACCTTCGCAGGGTCCACAGCAATTTAAAATTGCGTCGTGCGTGTTGAGTGTGTGTGAGTGTAGACGCTTTGACACAAAATTGTATTGACTGTAAATTCGACACACAACGCAACATTTTATTTGTGTGGACCCACCTAAAGAATTACCAAATATTCACTCAAAAATAAAATAAACAGGTCAAGTGTGTGCTAGTCAGCCCATAGCGAGGGTCCGTAGGCCACCACACTGTATAGTTTAAGTGGTACCCTGTTGATGGTGTTTTTTAATATGCTAAAAAGCTTACTTTGAACTATCCTATGGGTCTGATATTCTCAAAACACATAAACAAACTTCTGATAAAGTATTTTTTTGCCACTGAACCGGACTACAACCATATAAATGCATCGAAAAGACTATAATTATAAAAAAAACGTATTTTGTCAATAAAAAATATAATAATATTTTTTTTCAAAATTTCCAAAAAGTGGTATCTTTACTTTTGGTCGAAGAATGTTCAGGAATTTTTTCAGATGTTTTGCACTTTACATAAGCGCGATAGAGGGGGGGGGGGGGGGGGAGACACGTTTCAAACTCGCCTACGCTCGCCATATCAAAGTTATGACCAAATAATTATATATATTTGTAATCAGCTCGACGTACCCTTTCATATGATACCCCTCACGGTATCGAAAAAAAATAAAAAAATTTTAACCCTTAAGTTTTTTTACCCTATTTTTTTTTAAACATTTTTTTTAAGTCGCTATATTTTTAAAATATGTGGGTAGGTACAAGACACATACATGCCAAATTTCAAAGTGATCGAAAGGTGAAGCCGTGAGAACAGGCGACAGGACGGACGGACAGACACACGCAGGAAAATATAAGGGTCCTTGGTTTTGCCTACGGACCCTAAAAAATCTTCGAGAAAAACATTACAACTCTTACTTCTTGTTTATGGTCTTTAAGGATTATTAATAATTAAAAAAACAATTATTGTTTTTTTTTTTAATTTAGCTATATTTCGCCCAAACCTGGGCATCATCAGGCCTTATATGAATATTTCATATCAAAAATGGTCCTGATCGAGTTGAAATTTGGCACGAATGTACCTCTCTGTATGAGAAACAAGCCCACCAAATTACATTTTGATATTGGCCGCTATTTTGAAGTTATCAATTTTTGAATGTTGAAACTTTGACGGTTAATAATACCGAAAGTAATATACGTTTTTTGACATATAGGATATCGTTGGAACCGGCAAAAATTAAGGAAAACATATAAAAAAAACCCGATGAAATTCCATTTATTAGTTTAAAAGTTATAAGCGAATATAATTATTTATTAGTGCGATAATTTTGATGACGTCAAAGTTTGTTGACATACCTGTCAAAAGACCGCCAAAATTCAAATAATTGAATAAATGAAATAAAATAAATAAAAATATGTACAAACATTATTTAAAGAGGCCACTTTAGTGGCCTCCGAAGTGAGGAAAAGTTCCGAGGTACCCCGTACCAATTTTTGACATTTTTATGTTTAGGCTATGGAACATAAGTCAAAATAGTCCCCAAGGCCACCATAAGAAGTGAGTCGCTGATTGATAAAGTTTTGTTACTTTATGGAATCGCTTATTTATGCCTTGTCCACCGATAAATTGGGTATATGGCAACTGGGCGCTGGGCCATTTCTTTTTTATTGACATGCCAAACATGCCCCTCTGCGGGAACATTGAAAAGAGATAGATAAAGTTTTGATTTTCACAGGATCGTTTAATTAAATTATTTCAAAAACAGTGGTACACGTGGCCACCGATAAGAGTAGGCCGTTTGGGGTGTCCACCGCCCCCCCCCCCCCAAACATGTCGCTCGGCGGGGACGTTGAAAAGTAAACGGCCCACTCGTATCGGTGGCCACGTGTACCACTGATTTCTAAATAATTTAATTAAATAATCCTGTGAAAATCATAACTATATCTATCTCTTTTCAATGTTTCCGCAGAGGGGCATGTCAATAAAAAAGAAATGGCCCAGCGCCCAGTTGCCATATACCCAATTCATCGGTGGACAAGGCATAAATAAGCGATTTCATAAGGTAAGAAAACTTTATCAATCAGCGACTCACTTCTTATGGAGGCCTGGGGACTAAAAACGTTACGTTACTTTTAGCTTACAAACTATAGGAGGTGTGTAATCCAGTCTCCCAGCTGTTGGGCCTCCCTCCACCGCACGTCATAGGACCGAAGAGAGTCGAAAAGATTTATACTGTGTGACAGGGAGTTAGGAAAGTACAGGAGGTTGCCAACAACTCTCAGCCGTCTCGGCCTACCTAGTATGAAGGCATATTAACAATTCGTAGAAGGCGGGCCGGCGCCTTTAAATTCAGTATTTTGTAATCAAGCGGTGACAGTGCCGGTGAGGAGATAAGAATAAAAATTATCTTCCATCTACTTTTATCAATTACTTGAATAAATTACCGATTTTATTTCATTTTATGTCGGTAGTTTACGCAGAGCGAAAACATGAAAATGTCTCACTGTTTTTTTAACCTATTGCTCTCTTGTAAATCATTTTGACATATGTAAAGAAAATAATTGATTATTAATTATTTCCTATCAGTTTTAGTTTTATCTATAGTTATCTTTGTCAGTCAGTTTGATATCTGTGAAGAAAATCTTTGATTTTTTATTTTCCAATTTGTTTATATAAGGCAATATATCGAATCAGTGTATGTTCAAATTATGTCAATGGATGTTAAATTAACTTTTTTTTTAGAGTTCGCACTCAATATCAAGTAAAAAGATAATAAAAGTAAGAAATCAAAAAGGGTTGTCATAAAATAAGGACAGTGTTAATAGCGAAGGTCTACGAGAGTAGTAAAATGATGCTGAAGGTCGAATCTGAAGCCTCGAGGCTATTTTATTGACATTAGAAGCAGTAAAGCTGGCACTAGATGGTCCAGCGTTCCCTAGTCAAGTCTCACAGCTATCTCTGTTATGGACACTTTGAATTTGATCATCTCCCTTCTATGTCTTCCAGGGATCAATAGACAGCTAACACAGCTGTCCAATACAAACCTTTCACTACTAAATATACTCTAAATCAAATGCAAACTTTATTAATCTTTAACCTTCTAAATTTAGCGTTCAAAAAGATGGTTTAACAAAGAAAGTAATTAAATATACAAGATAATGATAATAAATATAATTTCAAGATAAAAAGAACTTTTTATATACTACGTTTCTAATTTTCTGTTGATTCGTATGTACTGTTGATAATATAATTGTTATTGTTATATAATATATAATGTTAGTGAAAAAAAAAAAAAAAATAGTTCCAAATTTATTACTTCACATTCACATAAATGACAACCATCTATAGAGAGCTGATCTTAAACCTATAAGAGGACAAATCTTTGTACAACGGATCTCCCCAACACCAAATCTAAAGCGTGCCATCGATATATTTAAAATAATATAATCGATATTTCCTGTTTTGCTGTCATTCAATGTTTATCTATCACAAATTTGAGACCCGTCAAAATGAAGATTGCAAATACTATGGGATATGTCAAAACAAAAAAAAAAATAACTTGCTTTTTTCCGAACTAACATTCCGAACAGTAAAATTTGCTGAAAACCAATTAAATTCTGCTGAAAGATGGCTAAAAGTATTAAAATAATGCATTGTCGTCGTGTTCTAAGCTATGCTAAATGTTTCAAATGGGTAGCTATTTGGCAAGTTAGGTAGAAATCGATTGCCAGATTTGTACCGGACAAACAAACAAACAAGAAAGCAAGCTAATAAAAACGTAGTAATAAGGATAATTTCATAAATATAGTAGATAAAGATCGCTTCGTTAAGATAGTAGATATAGATAGTAGGCCTCTGAAGTGAGGAAAAATTCCGAGGTACCCCGAAACCGATTTTTATTTATTTCCTCTTGTTACATAGATAAAGAAAACAGACTGGTGTTTGAAAAACAAACAAGTAGAAAATCATTATTCTTCTACTTATCAGATACTTAATAAAGATTAATGCCTTCAGTCAATCATCATTAGATTAATGATGATTGGATTGAGGGATAAACAAAAATGATAAATAGATAAGCAGAATGTGATAATCATTATTATAAATAGAAGAGAAGCTAAACAGCTTCCCTGTCAAAATATATCTAACGATAAGCAATACAGACACTTCATTATCATGTAATCTGTGAATTGAACTATATATTATTTTACGAGAAAATAATTAGAGTAAAGGAAATTTCAAAATGTATAACTATTAATGAAGTTAGTAGTATTGATTGAGATTTTATGGTATTTACTCATAGTCAAGGTAGATAAGAAAAGAAAATAAACACTTTTACTTGATCAATAACATGGATATATTGTCACAGTGGCGTATCCAGCGGCTAGGTCTGGGGGGGGGGGGGGCACATTCTAAGTCAGTTTATATTGGAGGGGGGGAGGGGGGTATACTTAGTGGTAATAAGAAAAGAGAACTACTTATTCAACAAAGTATCTGCCCCATCCCTCCCCAACCACCCCCAAAAAAAGTACAAGTAGTTAACAAAAAAATCTCCGCGCCCAAGTAACAACTGTTACGTATTCGTTAGAAAATGTTATGCTGATGCTTACTGCAATACAATATCTTACTGTAAGTCATGGGCGTCTGCAGTTAATTATTGGGGGGGTTATGGTGAGGGGTCCGGGGGAATTTTTGAAAATATGACCTCTCAAAACAGCCCTTTTATGCATTTCTGAGGTGAAATTGAATATGAGGTGAATGTAAAAAATATGTATTAAAAAAAAAAAAGGTGGTATTTTTTTTTACTCTATTATCTAGGGGGGGGGGGGGAGGGGGGGCACAGGGGGCACGTGCCCCCCCTTCCCCCCCCAGATAATAGGCCACTTTTTTAGTGGATAGGCACTTTTTAGGCTGGATAGGCCACTATTGTCAAACCATAAATTCATTTTAACATACAGACCGGTTTCGACTTATTCAGTCATCGTCAGTGTAATAATTGCAAAAATTATCATTACACTGACAATGACTGAATAAGTCGAAAACGGTCTTTATGGTAATAGTATTTATGGTTTGACAATATATCAAAGTTATTGATCAAGTAAAAGTGTTTATTTTCTTTTCTTATCTACCTTCACTATATTTATTAAGGTTTATTTTATAATGTTTTCAGCCTTCTCTTGTTCTGTTCTATATTCAGGTCAGGTTATTTTGTGAAATGTCAATTAGCCGACAAGATTATATTTCGTAATGGATTCTAAGAAACTGTCTCTCAAGATAAAATAATTTGTTTACCGAAGCAGCTGTCGTACTGTATTAGACCATCAGTAGTGGTGGTTATGGAACTAGAGTTACATTTTATATGCAACACATTGCTTAGAAAAATAGACTGGCAATTGGTGTGGCACATAGCTTCCTTGCATCCTATCAACGTACTTTCTTAATTTTATGCTTTTACAATCCATTATTGTCTAATTTTTTTTTAATTGTTTCAAATAGGTGCAGAAGGTTGAAACTTATATGGGACCAACAATGAGCTAATTATAAGCTACCATACAAATTCCATTAAAACAGACCGACAGACAGACACAGAACCACAAATGTTCCCTGATGACAGAAACGGATTTTTTTTTCTTGGATTTTTTGAAATCGGAGATATAAAATATTTTCGTTCTTCAGAACGATCATACCTTACCTTCGGTAAGCTCGGAAGCCAAATAATTCATAAATTTGAGCGTTAAATAGAGATTAAATAAAATAATAATATGAAGAAGGTATATAATATCATGTTTGAGACCAACTTAAGAACGTAAAGCTTTTGATTGTACTCTAGAGTGTGAATGTAAGAAGTTAAGAGTCATGAATGTACTCATAAGTGTGAACGTATGAACTTAAAAGTCACGAAAGTGCTCATAGGTGTGAACGTAAGAACTTAAAGTCATGGAAGGACTCGCAGGTGAAAATTTAAGGTTTATCAGTTTCACCCCTTCATATTATTTGATTCCACCTCTATAAATACCTACTCTTATACTAATTCATGAACCTTTTTTGTATAGTGAAAATATTCTGTCAATCAGCGTGGCACATAGCTTCCTCGAGTTCTTCAATACTATTTTAAAACCTATTACTACCAAATTTATTTAAATTTCCCTCCAATTTCTAATGTGTCAAAATTGTTTTGATTTTTTACCTGAATTTAAGTATGTATACATTTTGCAAAATATAAAGCGCAGACGGTTGAAATTAATCATGGGCTATTGCAGACTACATTAGACAAACCATCTTAATTTTATAAAAATCAATTTTGAAAATATAGGTGTAAATAAATGTATATTTTTGTAAATGGGCACAGAAAGTTGAAACTTATATTGCACCAACAATAGGCTAATTGTGACGTACCATCCAAATTTAATTAAAATCGGACGAATAGATTTAGATATGTTGGTTCGAAAAATTAAGTGACAGATAGGCTCGGGTACCAAAAATTTTCCCTGATGTCTGAAATGGATTTTTGTCTTGGAAGTTTTGAAATTGGACACATACATTTGTTTTTGTGTTTTTTTCAATTTTCTTGAGTTGTAGTCCAGAACGATGGCATAGCTTCCGGTACTTTAGGTAAGCTCGGAATTGGATCAATAAAGTGAATAATATTTCTTGGAAGATTTTCTTTTACACTAAATCCAACACAAAAACAAAGTATTCTTTCCAATTAACCACAAAAGTTAATGCTCATTTTTCCTTCAAAAGATGCAAAACTTTTACTTTGTTGGTAAACTTAGTATTTAGAAATAAAAAGAGAAAAGTTTTCTTTTTCAAAAATAAACTTAAATCCTGTTCTACAAGGGTTTTCCAATCCGGTAGGTTTTATAAGAAAATTAAACATTTCCTTTTAATTATTTAACGATGGCAGTTTATTGCTTCCGAGCTTACCGAAGGTAACGGAAGTATTGCGCTCACTTTTGAGAACGAAAAACTTTTATGACTTCGATTTTAAAAATTCCAAGACAGAAATCCGTTTCAGACATCAGGGAACATTTTTGGTCTCGTGTCTGTCTGTCCGCGAATTATGAAACGTGTGACGATAACTTGAGTAAATGTCGACCGATTTGATGAAAATTGAGAGAGAGAGAGAGAGAGAGAGAGAGAGAGAGGGAGAAAGGGAGAGAGAGAGAGAGAGAGAGAGAGAGAGAGAGAGGGAGAGAGGGTGAGAGAGAGGGAGAGAGAGAGAGAGAGAAAGAGAGAGAAAGAGAGAGAGAGAGAGAGGGTGAGAGAGAGGGAGAGAGAGAGAGAGAGAGAGAGAGAGGGAGAAAGGGAGAGAGGGAGAGAGAGAGAGAGAGAGAGAGAGGGAGAGGGAGAGAGAGAGAGAGAGAGAGAGAGAGGGAGAGAGAGAGAGAGAGAGAGAGAGAGAGAGAGGGAGGTTAAGAAAACCTTGGACTGACTTACATCCTTGCTATTGCGCCCAATTTAATTGTTTTAATTTTTTTAAATACTGAAGGTCAATTATATTGGAAGATAAAGCGATCAAGTGCCTTGAGATACCATCTGAGCGGTTAAGTGCCTACTTAAAGGACTTCTCAAACAAGACAAGAGTATTTATAGCCCACTTAGTGATTCATGCTTACATTAGGAATACCAAGTGGGTGAAAATCATTATCGACGAATTATCGATATACATATGTCGATAGTATCGAACAAGCGATTCTTTCTTTTCTTTCTTGTGCTTCTTAATCTTGTGAAGAGAGCAAGGGGGGTCACTTGATAAGGGATGAAGAAAGGCAACTCTTTATTAAAAGAAACTTGAGTTTACAAAGCCGGCAACTTTAGTGACGGCAACAGCAAATCATATATATTAAATAGACTGAGTTTTCCTTCGCAATTGCTTGGCTTTTATAATTATTACTATCCAATTTACCAATGACCCTTATATTTTCCTGCGTGTGTCTGTCTGTCCGCTCGTCCGTCTGTCGCCTTCTCTCTCGGCTACACCCCTGTTCGGATCACTTTGAAATTTGGCATAAATGAGTAGGTATAGTATACCTACCGCATTAAAAAATATTAAGAAAAATAAGGGTAAAAAACTTCTTTTTTTTTGGGCACGGTGTGGGCACAATCAGTTTTCCCCCATAAATTTTAATGAGGAAAAAACTATGTACTCTTATTTTATGTAACCAGCACATTTGAAACCTACAAATCTTTAGATGGTTCCCAGTTACACCACTGAACTACATAGCACAGTCAGTGTAATAGTTGAGAGAGAGGGTGAATCTGAGTCGGATTTAAATAACAGAAAATCTTAAATAGTTATAACCTCATCTTCATGATAAAGATCCACATATTTCCATATGCTTCATGGTGAAGTATAATTATGTAATGGACGTATATCAAGTCAAAACAACTTTTTTTTTTTTTTCAAAAAAGAAATCCTTCCATTAGGGAAATTATTTCACAACCGTGGAGCATTATCAGCAACTTGTGATTTTCCTAAAAGCGGCGAAATCGAAATGTTAAGGGCAGGAGGGTGGAGAGAGGGAAGCAGCCATTACCTTTGAAAAGCAGACTCGGGTTTGATTGGAAGGTAGTGTAGGGGAGCTTTGAGGTTTCACCTAATATTCGACTACGAGGGGACGAGTTTTCACGCTCGGTTGCAAGCATCCATATTCGGAAAAGGATTTTCTCGTTTTCTCTTTACTTGACGATATATTTCCCTCGCTTCCACAGATATATCAGCATCCTGTTATACATTCACAATAGTTTCCTTCCTTCCCTCAGAACTCAGCTTCAATGTACAGGTTACTGATATATGAAAAGCTCATAATTATCATATTAACGAGATAAGGAAAACCTTAACACTGATAGTAAAACAAAACTACGTCAATTCTACGTCGCAGCTAAGTAATTGAGGCTTAAAAAGTCCAAACTGAAGGTTTTTAGAAGTATTACAACCTCTTGTGTTAAGGTTTCTTGGCAAATTTCACTTAGGTTTGTTTATTTATCTTTTAATTTGATTGTTCTCATGTGAGATATTTAATGTTTTTTATTGGAACGAAGTTCCTTATGGCAGGTTCTGGAACCCAGGAGTGAATCCGAAAAAAACGACCAAAATCACCGTCACAAAATCATCGTCACGAAATCTACAGGTAACTTGAGTAAAAGATCACCGATTTAGAAGAAATTTGGTACACATGTTCATTTTACCAATGCCCAGGCTGAGTTCGTCGGAAAACGTTATCCGCCCAAGCGGACTGAACACATTTTGGATTTTTCAAACTTAATATTTTCAAGATGGCGGCCAATATGGCTAAAAAAAAAAGTTTTTAGTCACCATAACATGTTATATATCAATTTAAAGGTCTTGAAATGAAGAAAAAGAATATGCAACTATTAAAATTTCACACGAAATATTTTCAAGATGGCGGCCAATATGGCGGGCGACTTAAAAAAGTTCTTAGTAACTATGACATTTTATACATTAATTTAAAGGTCTTGAAGTGTAGAAAATAAATATGCAATTATTAAAATTTTACACTTAAAAGTTTCAAGATGGCGGCCTATATGGCGGGCGACTTAAAAAAGTTCTTAGTAACTATGACATGTTATACATCAATTTAAAGGTCTTGAATTGTAGATAAAGAGTATGCATTTATTAAAATTTTCAAGATAGCGGCCAATATGGCGGGTGACTAAACATTGTTTTAGTTACCAAATATGTTATACATCAATTTAAAGGTCTTGAAGAGTAGAAAAAGACTATTACTACTAAAATGAGTTTAATTATATTACACTTAATAATTTTAACTTTAATGTACAGAAACCGGCGATTATCGCCCCACGTACTTACGTGAACTTGTTTCTTTTAAAATTGTATTCCCTAAATGTAAAATTGTGAATATAAGTTTAACTTGGTATAATCTTTGTGACGCAAAATTAACAGTAAACCAAGGGAATTATGAGAAAAAATTATATTTCATGTAAAGAAAAATATACATTTATCACATAAGATTGTCAAAGTAGATAAGGATTTTATGTAGTTAAATTTTTCACGTGCCACAAACAAAAAGAAAACTTAAAGTGATAATCTTAAAGAGAGAAACTGTTCTACGGCCTTTTACCAAGAGGATATCTCGAGGATATCTAGAGAATATCTTCTCGAGGATATCTCGACGGTATCTTGAGGATATCTCGAGGATATCTAGAGGATATCTAGAGGATATCTAGAGGATATCTCGAGGATATCTCGAGGATATCTAGAGGTGGTATAAAGAGAGGTGAGACACGTGGAAAGTTTATGAAAGGAAGGGTCTTGTGCCCTGCATCGACTCAAAACCTCTCCACAGAGATGTGATCGCTTCGATGCACTTCATAAAATAAACTCGTGGGCTTCAATAACATACCACGTGTTATAAAGTCTTGTTTTACTCTGCTAGTCTAAATTTAGTTTTATTCCTTGGATAAAAGTTTATTGATAAAGGATAAAAGTTTATTTAACAATATCTAAAAAATCATGAAAATTATATATATATATATATATATATATATATATATATATATATATATATATATATATATATATATATATATATATATATATATATATACTGTAGGCTAAAGTGAATGCTCGAAGTTTTATTTGACCGAAACCCTGAGTTGAGAGGCGCTGACATAGATATATATATATATATATATATATATATATATATATATTAGCAATGTAATACCGTGTTTTTGCACACTGCAATAGGCTACACAATTTGTGAGAGACACCAAGGGATGTGCCACGCAAGCGTGACCCATAGGAACTGTTCCAACATCAGACATTGCTTCATTAAGATGTGGGCTCGGCATTACGCCATGTCCTGCATCGTTTTGTCGCGTCCGTCTCATCAGGGACCCGACGATGCCCACCCAACTCTGGACCTATACTAGATCAAGAAGATCAGATATAGGACTTATCAGAGACGAGCGTGCTCTCATACCGCCATTCTTGCTTGGCTGGCAAAACACATCAGCAATGTAATACCGTGTTTTTGCACACTGCAATAGGCTACACAATTTGTGAGAGACACCAAGGGATGCGCTTTACAGGCTACCACAGCGAGCCTATTTAATAAATGCATCTAGACATAAATTAGTTGAATACCTAACAGGCGAACTTATCGAGCCTTGTAAATGCTGTCTAGCAGGCGAGCGCAGATAGCCTTCTAGCTTATTCACGTTATTCCTACTTTTCAAGACCTTTAAAACGATGTATCACATGCCATGCTGATTATAATATTTTTTTTAGTTGTCTACCATATTGGCCGCCATCTTGAAAATATCAGGTGTGAAATGTTAATAGTTACATAGTCCTCTTCTACATTTCAAGACCTTTAAATTGATATATATAACATGTTATAAGGACTAAAATTTTTTGTTTCGTCGTCCAAACATATTGGCCGCCATCTTGAAAATATGAAGTGTAGAATTTAGTTCGTTACATATCCTTTTCCTTCTTTTGAAGACCTTTAAATTGATGTATAACATATTATGGTAACTAAAACAATGTTTAGTCACCCGCCATATTGGCCGCCATCTTGGAAATTTTAATAATTCCATATTCTTTTTCTACACTTCATGACCTTTTAATTGATATATAACATGTCATGGTGACTAAAAACTTGTTTTTATTCACCAGCCATATTGGCCGCCATCTTGAAACTTTTAAGTGTAAAATTTTATTAATTGCATATTCTTTTTCTACACTTCAAGACCTTTAAATTGATATATAACATGTCATGGTCACTAAAAACATTTTTTTTAGCCGCCCGCCATATTGGCCGCCATCTTGAAAATATTAAGTGTGAAAAATCCAAAATGAGTCCAGTTGTCTCAAATGCTTAGATGCACCTGTGTGCCGAATTTCATGTTCCTAGCTATAGTAGTTTATGAATTGAAACAAGCAACGGACAGACACCAACGGACACACAGACAGACAGACAGAGCCGTTATATAAGGTTTCTTTTATTACTTCGTACAGAAACCTAAAATTACAAATTGAAATCATGTATTAAGAATAGTTCTATCGGTTTCATATAATCCTCTTATTAGTGACGTGGATTTAAATCCGTTTATCGAAGATAAAAAAAGAAAATCACAGGGAAGTACTTGCGTCCAAGTACTTTTTAGGGTTTTGTAGAAGATTAAGCATGCCCGTTATGTAATTATGATTTTATTCTTCGATCTCAAGGGTCCGGGTTCGATCCCCCGGGGGGTCACAATGTTTTTCATCGGTAATAACGACTAGAAAAATTCATTTTTTCAGACCATTTCCATCGCTTCACCATAAGGTATAACCATGAATTATTTCGAAATTTTAGGACTACCCGTTATATAGTGGTTGGGGAGGGGGGAAATTTTTGGGGTATATTTTGACTTATAAAATTAATAAAGAATGAAAAATTTAAAAAAGCAAATATATATTTGAATCCTACTCTCCACCAGCTTTCGTATGATACCCAACTCAAAATTTTAAAAAAATAAAATTTTTGGCGCACTTCAAATTTTCGTGCCCAAAATTGGCAATTTTTTTAAATTTGTGATGAACTCCCGGAATTTTCATCGCCCCACAATAAGGCATTAGCATGAATTATTTCAAAATTTTAGGACCAGCCGAAGTATAGTGGTTGGGGGGGGGAAAATTTTTTTTGGGTATATTTTGATTTTTTTACCCAATAAGGAATGCAAAATTTACAAAAGCATATATATATTTGCGTCCTACTCTTCAGCAGCTTTCATTTGATACCCCACTCGAAAATTAAAAAAAATATAAATTTTTGAGTTTACAACATTTTTGCGAATTGCGCATGCGCACATTTAATTTTGAACTTCTGTATATTTTTCCTGTGGTTGGGTCAAAAAGTTACACCAGTATTTCAAATTTCAGCTCTATAGCTTAAACGGTTCGGGCCCTATGAACCAAAGAGCGACGGACAGACGGACACATCACCCTCGGCATAAGGGTTTTGAGAAGAATCTACAAAACCCTAATAAAAGAAATCAAGCAAATAATTCAAATGAATTTATAAGGACACCATAAAAAAAAATGTTTTGAATTCTACAAGAATATTGTCCGTTTTAACAAGAAATAAAAAATATAATTTAAAATAAAGAAACGTGTTGTGGAAAGTCGGAGATGTTGGAAATTGTTTTGCTCTGGGTTTCCCAGTCACTTTCCCGAGAGAGTGAAGCAAGTAAGGGAGATTTCTTAATTGGAAGCCATTTTAATGAATTTTGCTGGGTTCTAAGGAAACCCGCAACACACCGGAGTAGTGCAGGCTTGTCTGTTTCTACCCCTCAGACTAGTCCTAGCTTTCCCCTTCTGTAGCATCTACTAGTAGGAGGCTCTGTTTTTAATTAAAAGCATTCTCTTAATTAAATAATATTATAAAGGCACTGGATACTCGCTTCCCCTAGACACCTCTAACCACCTCTAACAACCTCCTTAATACTCGAAACTGTAATTACACAGAAAACATCTATATAATATTTATTAACTCTATTTAAGATGCCAAAATCAATGTTATTTTAAAAAAAAAATTGGACGAGGGGCCTCTCGGAAAATTTCCTTACCAAATAATTTCAAAATGACGGGAACTATTAAATTTATCATTGGTGCAAGTTTCAGCTCATTCGGTGAAATAGTTCCGAACTTATTTAGCGTTAAAGTTTAAAAGTCGATATTTTCAAAATAATGGAAGATATCAAAACGAAATTCGGCTTTTATCTTATAAAGAGTATAATGGGAGCAAATTTCAGCCCAGTCGGATTTTTTTTTTTTTTTTTTTTTACAAATTTAAAAATATTTGCTGACTCAGAAAAATTGGTTAATGGCGATATAAATTTATGATTATTCGGGTGGCACAACTACATGGATAGACTGATTTTGGTACCAAGTTTCAACTCTAAAATTTTAAAACTTTGGGAGTTATTATATGTGTGACAGACAGACACACCGATAGCCATAGTCTTGGCTGGCCGGTGGTTGCCTAGCTGCCTAGTACATTAATGCCAGGTACTTTTATATTATAGGATCTGTACACGATTACTAGGTTGTACTTACAAGCTTACGAGTAACATTGTTTATAGCACGTTATACATAATTGTATACATTTATGTAAATATAATTAATTTTACTGTTAAAATGCTTTTTCATCAAGCTATTATTTATTTATTATAATTTATTTATATTGACATTGCCAAGCTTTATGCTTGGATGCAGTACGTCATATTAAAATATTAAATTTAAATACATTGAATAATATAAATATAAAGAATCCAAATATAAATAAGTACTAATATATATTAGTTCTAGTTTAATATGTATAGATAGGGTTACCATTCGACCGGATTTTGTCCGGAAAGTCCGGATTTGAAACACCTTTCCGGTTTTGAGTCCGCATTTGAGAAATGTCCGGATTTAACTTAGGTGAATGGAAAATGCAACAAAAGCAATGATAGGGTCTATTTGGGCGCCTGAAAGAGGAAGATTACCTCTGTCAGTTGTAAAAAAGTTTCTTATATTCATATGAGTTTATTTGCTTTAATATTTAAGCAAATTCTATAATGACATGCTCAGAATCCCACGACAAAATCAAAAATGACTACAAGCCTTTTCTAAGAAAAATTAGTTAATCTGTAAAGTACGAAGCAAGAACTAATGAAGAACCCATCCCTGGACCCAGCAATGACAAACAAAAGTTGATTATGATATTAATAAATAAATCTTAACAAATATTATATTAATAAATATATAACGAAATTATATAATATTTGTAACTTATTTATTTTCCCAATTTCACAACAAAAAAATTATATAGGGATATATTTTTTTTTTCTTGAGCCCCCCCCCCCCCCCCTCTATAAGAGTTCTTATAGTTAGAGTTCTTATAGTAGAGTTCTTATGGTAGTTAGAGTTCTTATAGTAGAGTTCTTATGGTAGTTTGAGTTCTTATAGTAGAGTTCTTATGGTAGTTAGAGTTCTTATAGTTAGAGTTCTTATAGTTATTTTTGAGATTGGAGGTAATCTATTGAAATCCCCTTACTTTGAAAACAACAAATTTATGTCAAATTTGTCTAAAAAAGAAGAAAGGCAGGCAAAGAAGAACGACGGGGAAAAACAGATAAATATTCTATTTATCGCCGAGCATTAAAAATAGATAAAAGTATTAAAGATTAGAATTTAAAGGAAATGATTTAACATTAATTTTAACATATTTAAAAATAAAGCAAGTGAATTTAAATAAAAGCGAGCATAAAGAGCACCCGGATAGCAAGGCATTGTGTATATCTATATACATAAAAGTCAACGTATGTGTGTGTGTGTGAGTATGTGTGCAAGATAATATTGTTACGCAAGATGTACTGTTTTGTCATATTTTCATTTAGGAGGGGGTAATTTAAGATATTTGTAAATTATCATATCAGAGAGGAGGGGTATAGAAGTAAGTGGGAGGGATAGAATCTAGATATTCTCGCATAGTAAAATAATTTAAATGTTTCTTGATGGTAGTTTATAAACTTATCAAATTAAAATAACACTCCGTAGCGAAGCATGGGTATCCAGCTAGTTATATATAAATCTTTTTTCTTAGGGAAAAACACCAGTTTAACTTAAATTTTCGTTATGAAAATTCTGTGAAATAAAAAAGATAATATAAAAATAAATAAAAGAAATCTTGGAACATTGTTTTGAAACATAATAATGCAAATAGCCTGGAGATAACAGCCTTGTGTTGAAATAACAGGGCGTCTCTTTTTTTATAAAAAAAAAAATAATGAAAACAAGAAAGATAATTTTCATGGAAGTCGGAAAAGGTGAAATTTCTGCTCGAGGTATCTCGAACAGGAGAAATCCTTTGATCCTGGATGTGAGAAAACATTATATCCTGCCCTTCACCTTGACGAGAAAATAGAGATGCAATGATAAATAGGATTTAATTAAGGTATAAAAATAAAAAATCGGGTACAGGGTACCTCGGAACTTTTCCTCACTTCAGAGGCCACTAAAGTGCAGGAGGAAGCAGCATTGGACGTGGTCAGTACTTGGATGGGTGACCGTTCTGAACAAACTGATTTATTATCATTCTTCAAAAAAAACCTTATATTTTATTTAATTATTTGAAGTTTGGCGGTATTTTGACAGATGTAAACAAACTTTGACGTCATCAAAATTATCGCACTAATAAATAATTATATTCACTTATAACTTTTAAACTAATTAATAGAATTTCATCGGTTTTTTTTTTATATTTGTTCCTTTTTTCCGGTTCCAACGATATGCTATAAGTCAAAAACCTATATATAATTTCAGTATTATTAACCGTCAAAGTTTAAAAATTCAAAAATTTATAACTTCAAAATGGCGGCCAAAATCGAAATGAATTTAGTGGGCTTGTTTGTCATACAGAGAGGTACATTCGAGCCAAATTTCAACTCGATCAGGACCATTTTCGATTTATTACGATTTTTTAAAAAATGTTTGCTGACTCAGCAATCTGGGTTCAAGATGGCGGAAAAAGTTTATTTTCCGGGCGGCACAACTACAGGTTAGGACTGATTTTTCTGCCAAGTTTCAACTCTCTAGGTAACCTTGGGCGCTTCGATGATAACACACATACACACGTCGTGCTGAAAACCACTCAGGAGGTCTTAAAAACATCTAAAACGGATAATTCCGTTGAAATCTCAAAAAAAAAAAAAATGTTTGGTGAAAACAATACTTTTCCTACTATAAGTAGTGGGGGAAAGTAAAAATTAGCAAAGGACCTAACGGGAATTTACCTGAATCACAAAATGTCTATAATATCAAAAGAAAGGATGAGTTCGTTGGCCAGACTTTTTGGAGTTCATTTAGGGGTCAAATTTGACAATTTAGGGTCAAAAGTAGTTTCATCTTTTTTTCTATTTTACCCCTCTCTTATGTGAAAATATGAAAAGACGAGATTATCACAAAAGTGTACATAACAACAATTACTGTATTATAAGCCAATAATACGTAGATTTCTTTGAAAATTCGTTCATTAAGTCATGGTGCATGACTCTTTTTTCCTTTCATTTCTATTGGTTTGAGCTTTATTGCATCTCGATGATAATATTTCTGAATATTCTTTTCTTATAGATTCCACGAAGAAGGTTTTATTAAAGCCGAAACGTCGGATTTTTGGATGATGTTGTCTGGTGTTGTGTATTGTTGTGATCGAACCCTGAAAAATTGAATTTGGCAACCGAGCCTAGCAACACCTACGTCTTATTTTAGACCCCATGATAATTATTATTAAACCAATTATTGTTAGGATAAATCCTGAATCACAGTGTTTTCATATTAAGCGGCATGTATTTCATATATTTGTGAAGTTGGCACGCTAGGAGGTTTCACTAGTTGGACGATATTACAGTTACATCTAGGAACAGAAGGATTCTGAATTGCAGAACACGATATTCTCTAATAAATAACAGAGTAGGGTTGTGAGACAGCGTAATCTCATCCTAAACATCTCTCGTTAGTTACAAACGCAAAAAACTAACGATGAAGCATAACAAGTAACAAACTTCGAAATTTATGGCCATTCATGCAATAATTAAAATGCATAGAAATTTATGCCTAGAAACTTGAATAATGTAATTATAATTAAAGAAGAAATAAATATTAAGGTAAAGCCAGTTATCGAAACACGTATCTCTTGATTTATACACTAAACTCATTTTCATTTAAACTCGTCAATGTCATCTTGTCACTTACGAGGTCTGATTAAAAAGTTCCAAGATTATTTATATAATAATAATAAATATTCTTTATTCCACCACACAAAAAATTACAATTAAGATAATACAAAAATAGACAGCCAATTAGTATAGCACATAGCTTCCTCGCATCCTATCACGAACTTTATTGTTATATTAACATTAACGTTATATTACTTTATTGTTATATTGTTAATTGAGTAAAAACTATTAATAGCTTTTAGCAATCTTTAAGACTTTATAGCGGCGTCGCTGTTGGTTTTTAAATTTTAAATTTAATGTTCACGTTTTCGCGAGCGTTGCTCGTGAAAGCTTGGACGGATAACGTTGTCCAACGAACTTGTCCTGGACATTGGTAAAATACACATGTCTACCAAATTTCATCAAAATCGGTCGACAATTACTCAAGTTATCGTCACACGTTTCATAAATCGCGGACACACAGACCGACAGACAGACAGATAGACAGACACGAGACCAAAAATGTTCCCTGATGTCTGAAACGGATTTATGTCTTGGAATTTTTAATGTTTTTCGTTCTCAAAAGTGAACACAATGCTTCCGTTACCGTAAGCTCAGAAGCAATATAACAACAACCATTTAAGGAACTATACAGTTAAACAAAATATAATATTGTCCACCGATGTATAATGCCGCTGATTGTTTATAGAAGGGGGGAGAGCAGTGCAATGTTATCACTGTTTAGCCCAAACGTTCCCGAGAAAGCATAACCTTAAGGTGGATTCACAGCTAGCGGATTCGGCTATATAGGGTGATCCAAAAGTCCGGAAACACATGTCTGCCTCTTTAATTCATTGCCATAATATTTATTGTCATAGCCTGTCCTGTATATGTGTGTCCTGTTTATGTGTCCTGTATGTGTGTGTCCTTATTGTGTTAGCCTCGCCTTCGGCTCGGAGGCTAATCTGATCACTCGTTAGTAAAATTTCATTTTGCTACTAGTTACATAAATAACTATTACTAGGCATCGCGTGGCTCTATCATTGAAGCGAGCGTATTGCAATGAAATACTGAATATTGAAATTTATTAATCATGATGAATGTCATAGTTGAAGATAAGTGGAAGAGGATAGTGTGGGGAAGAGTGGGGGTACTCGGTACAAAGCTTTACATCCTAAACAAACCTATACACTATACGACTATAACAATCTTAACCACCCGCGGTAGCTTTTAAACAATTATTATAAATGTATCTCGTCATTACGCAAAGAATTTTGCTTGTATCAAGTTGAAATTTTGCATACCTGTTTCAATTGTGCATTAGATGGTGTATATGAAGTTTTATTAAAATCGTTACGTTAGAACGTAAGATATCGGTAAAAAGGTTGTTTTCTCTATTATAAACGTTTAGGTCCCCTTTAATAGTTTTAGCGATCTTTATTAAGTCATAGCGGTGTCGCTGTTGGTTTTAGTAAAAAATGTTATTTGAAAAAAATGTTCGTCTCAACGAATAGATGATGATAGAATCTTTTCCCGTCCTGAAATTCCAATTTAATTTTTGTACCTCTCGTTTACGCGAGCGTTGCGCGAGAACTCTTGGAGGGATAACGCTGTCCAACGAACTTAGCCTGACTATTAGTAAGAGAAACATGTATACCAAATTTAAACTAAATCGGTCAACTTTTACTCAAGTTATCGTCACACGCGTAAACGTTACTGACAGACAGACAGACAAACAAGATGCATATTTCGTTGAATGTAAGAAGCTCGCTTACGCTCGCTTCAATTATTTCAGCGATTCTGAAGAGTAAAACGGAAGAGCAGTGATCTTTATGAAAATTGTTTGAGAGGTTAGGTAAAACATTCACGGAAACTTTTCTAATGTCCAATGAAGAGGATTTTGAAATGAAATGTTTAATTGGTTTAAATGTTAATTGGCTCAAAGAAGGTAAAGCCTGGGCAGAGAAATATTTCCCTGACTGTTTCAACTAATTTCCTGCCTGACTTTAATATTTTAATGACAAATCAGCCAAATAGTACTCGTATTTTCCAGCCTAAAAATGCCTAATGCTTAATTTTTCTACTGTGAATAGATAAAATTGGTACATTTTTTAATATAAATATATATAATACTAAATTTAAAAATGTATAAAAGTATAATAAAAAGAAAATCTGTTTGATTTTGCGACCCTGTGGTTCAGCATTTTCAGATTAAACATTTATACTTCTAGGAGCTTAAAATAAAATTTATTTAAACACATATACAAAGAAAATACACACCAATTTAATATATATTTAAATAAATAACAAAAAAAGTGAAAGATTAAAGAAAAATATTAATTTAGAAACAAAAAATAAATAGTACAACTAATCGATTAAACACACAAAGTTTTCTATTTAAAACGGAAATTCTAAAACCGACGAATAATAATTTATAAATGTTTGTAGTTGTGGTATTTTTTTTAATTTATATTTTCCCTAAACGATGTTCTAAGAGAAATTTTCTCTGATATTAATCTACAAAGCTATGTATTATATTTTATTTTATCTATAATATTAATTATAGTCGAGGAATTGTTCAGTGGAAAATTCCTGCTTTTAATTTTAATTAAAAAAAAAATAGATTCAAGCGAGTTTGTTTTTGGATGTTTGATTTTATTTATGGTCTTTATTTTATTAAGCTCGATTTAACCAAAATATTGTTATAGAATATGGTTTAAATAGTCGATAATGTTTAGAACTGAGATAGCAATTGTCATTAAAATAGTAAAAATGCTTTACTTTTTACTACGTTTTAATAGCTTTCTTTCTTATTTGTTTGTCCGGTACAAATCTGGCAATCGATTTCTAACTAACTTCCCGAATAGAGACATTTGAAACATTTAGCATAGCTCAGAACACGATGACAATGCATTATTTTAATGCATTTAGCCATCTTTCAGCAGAATTTAATTGGTTTTTAGCAAATTTTGCTGTACGGAAAGTTAGTTCGGAAAAAATCCGCAAGTTATTTTATTTGTTTTGCCATTTACCATATTTACGCAATCTTCATTTTGACGGGTCTCAAATTTGTGATAGATAAACATTGAATGACAGCAAAACAGGAAATATCGATTATATTATTTATATTATTTCAAATATATCGATGGCACGGTTTAGATTTGGTGTTGGGGAGATCCGTTGTACAAAGATTAGTCCTTTTATAGGTTTAAGATCAGCCCTCTAGATGGTTGTCATTTATGTGAAGTAAATAAATTCGGAACTATTTTTTTTTTTCACTAACATTATATATTATATAACAATAACAATTATATTATCAACATTACATACGATTCAACAGAAAATTTAAAAACGTAGTATATAAAAAGTTATTTTTATCTTGAAATTATTAGTTTTAATATCATTCTGTTTAATTATATTTTAGGGATATTTATTTATTACTTTATTCTATTTTTAAAAAGTTTGATTTTGATATGACAGGAGAAAAGAGAAATAGTGAAAGAGAGCGCTTGAAACTTTAAGACACAGAACTCCTTTTGTGTTCATATAGTTTCTATTAATAGATTAAGATCTAATAACGGTATTTGTAATTTATATTTGAAAAAAATAAACAAAGCTGAGTCAAGCTCTCTACATGTAAGCTAAAAGGAGACCTTGAACACATAATAATGTTTAGTAAAAAATATTCTGGTCAAAGAGAGACACTTTTAAATAATGTTTGAAACTCAAAATCTATAGAATTAACATTTATCAATTTAATCTAGTTGATCTCCTCCTTTATATAAAATTTTGTATTCCTTCTTAAATAGTATAGAAGTTAGTATTTAAGAAACATTTATTATAATGAAAATATGGCTGTATGGCCGATATGTAGCCAATGCCAAAAAAAAGAGAAATATATTGAGTGTTGTCTTTGACTCCACACAAGATTGTTGATTTATTTATTAGGGTCCGTAGGCAAAACCAAGGACCCTTATATTTTCCTACGTGTGTCTGTCCGTCCGTCCTGTCACCTGCTCTCACGGCTACACCTTTAGTCCGATCACTTTGAAATTTGGCATGTATGTGTCTTGTACCTGCCCACATATTTTAAAAATATAGCGACTTAAAAAAAATATTTTTCAAAAAAATTAGGGTATAAAAACTTAAGGGTTAACATTTTTTTTATTTTTTTTCGACACCGTGAGGGTATCATATGAAAGGGTACGTCGAGCTGATTACAAAAATATATAATTCTTTGGTTATAACTTTGATTGGGCGAGCGTAGGCGAGTTTGAAACGTGTCCCCCACCCCCTCTATCTCGCTTATGTGAAGTGCAAAAAATCTGAAAAAATTCCCGAACATTCTTCGACCAAAAGTAAAGATACCACACTTTTTGGAAATTTCGAAAAAAATATTATTTTATTTTTTATTGACAAAATACGTTTTTTTTTATAACTATGGTCTTTTCTATGTATTTTTATGGTTGTAGTCCGGTTCAGTGGCAAAAATAGTACATTACGCGTCGAGTGCGGAAAGTAGCATTTTGCATGCGAGTGTGGAGTTTGCACCCGAGCGATAGCGAGGGTGGTAAAACCACACGAGCAATGCAAAATGCCGTTTTCGCACGAGTTGCGTACCGTACTTTATCTACGATTGTTAGATTTAAATAATAAATACAGAAACAAATAAACTTGCTGTATGTAAGTTCGTATCTCTCTCTTGATAAAGATGGCATTAATTCATTAGTTGTATTTTTTGCCGAATTAATTATTTCTGGAGGATTATTATTCTCCACATTTTCGTCAAAGTCACTTGATTCACTCATTGTTTTTCACTAAAAACTCGATATAAACAGTTACTTCAATAAAAGAACACCAAATTAGTTTTGTTAAATGTAAACAAACTCACAAATCGTGTGTAAAGTTGAAGAATTCCTCTTCTTTACCGCACTAGTGTGGTAAAGAAGAGGAATTATTCAGAACTATGAGACGCGCATGCGCAATGAATACAAGTACGTAAATAATCACTTTCTACTCATCTAAACAAAGATATAATGTTTATATTTCGTATCAATCGTAGATAAAATACTTTATCAGAGTGTGTTTTGAGAATATTAGACCCTTAGAATGGTTCAAAGTAAGCTTTTTAGTATTTAAAAAAAAAAAACATTGTTTATACACTTTACAGTTAAACACTATATAGTGTGGCCTACGGACCCTCGCTGTGTGCTGACTAGCACACACTTGACCTGTTTATTATAAGTTTAAATTTACGAATCTCGGCGTAGAACCCCATCTACGAAACCAGGAAACAATATTTGACATCTCCAAATAAATTTTCATCTGTAAAGCCAGGACATTTAATTCGTATCAAATTTTGAGAGGTAGATTTAATCGTCTAGTAAACCAATTAACAAACTATAATTGAAGTTTATACGTTGATAAGAATATTAATATCAAGTTGTAAGTATTTAAAGCATAAAATGATAAGAGAGTCTAGTTCTGTATGTTCAAAGTTGCGCCGGCTTTTAATCTAGTTAAACTACGGGTAGATTTGCCAGAGGTTCTGCTGGCTCCTACTCGAGAATTTTCCGCTCGGATTGTTCGGTCCGGGAAATCCGGTTACCTGATGCTGAAAGCTAGTGGAAATGTTTCGGCTTTAATCTTGTCTAAGCTAGCCGAGGCTTCCCTTTCCCTGGAAAAGTACGGGAAAGCCTTGAGACTAACTCACTAAATCCTATACCGGAAAATTTTCATTTAAACTCTCTTCCTGACAACTTCTCTAAGTAAAATTAAATTAGACCATGCATCCACCTCGTGGGTTTTTTGTTTTAATTTAAAAATAAATGTTATTACATACCTATTCCTATATCCTACATAATAGTTATTTATGCACCTAGGGAGTAAAGTAATCCATTATTCCCTGAGCGAAAAAGTTGGTTCTTGAGGCGAAGCCGAAGGAACCATGGTCCCTAAATCCCGAGGCGAAGCCGAGGGAATTAGACTCTTTAATTCCCGAGGCGCAGCCGAGGGAATAACTTAAATTAGCTTCTGAGGCGCAGCCGAGGGAGATAATTATCGCAAGGGGAATAATGGCACTACTCACGAGGTGCATACAATATTTTATCTCCAGTAGAAAGAAAATACACATTTTAGTCCATAGCACAGTTTTTATTTATTATTTTAATAAATAACAATAATTATTAGAACTTTTAATAGCAGATATAAGAGATTCAATAATAAAATCAAATAAGAATTGGAATTAAACTCAAAAAGAAGGTTATTTAGATGCAGGTTATAATGTTGTAAACAAAGATAAACATGGTCAAAAAAGCGCAGTGCCGCCAACCTGATTTCGTCAACTTCATTACATTAGCCATACATTTTCTACTATTTATAAAATAATTAAGTTGCAATCTTTACTTTTTTGCCCTACTTTACTTTTTCGCCCTACTTTTACTTTTTTCCCTACTTTTTGAGTTAGGGATGAAAAAACCTGTTTTAGTCCCTCTAAACTAATTCAAAATCATTACTTTTTTTCCCTACTGGAGATAAAAGTATTAAAAAAAATTCTAGTATAATTCACATTCCTATAACCTACATAACAGTATGTGGTGGTATAATGTGCACTTAAATCATTTGGGGTGATAACCATAACCAGTTAATACACCTCGGCCTTGGTAGCTTATAAAGTAGAGCAGTTAGCTCATCAGTCAATAAAGGTTAACTGCATCGGGTGTGGTCACAACTTGGATGGGTGAGCACAGATATGAGTTGTTTTTTTTTAAATAAGTTATTTATTGGCATAAGTAACTAACAATTTTTGTGTATACCGGAGCCATAATGTTATTTTGAGTGGGAATAGTTTGTGCCTTTCATAATTTTTTTATATTTTGTAAATGATTGGAGCTTTTGAATTACATTTGTGGAAGAGTATATTGGATAATTTCGGAGTAAATATTTTATCATCTTATAATAATTTAATTTTATTATTATTATTATTTTTTTTTTTTTTTTTTTAAATGGGAATTTTTGATTGGACTTTTGTTAGAATAGTTTGCAGGTGTTTAAATGGGTATCATAGACAGTCTGTGGACTGACTTAATGGGGGACCAACCTGGCATTTGCCTAGTAAATTGAGGGAAACCACAGAACAACTCAATTAGGTTGGGCGGACCCGAGTCCTTCCTAAATTCTTCCTATGTTTTCCCTAAGTAATTTTTATATCATTTGTGGGTTTCTGTTGGTGAGTGGACTCCAGATTTTGCAATTTTAGGCTAAGGGGAGTAATTTATTTCTTTTACGAATTATAATGTGAGTTTAATATTTTTTTAAAATTTAGAATAGGATGGTCTTTTTTATCTTGAATTTCTTGCATTTTAAGTTCTTGGTATAATTAATTTCTCGTTGATTTATATTTCAGAAATTCCAATAGGATGTGAGTTACATTTTCTTCTTTTTCTGGTCAGGTATAACATATTGGTGAATCACCAGATCTGAGTTAAATTCCCGCACACCCCCGCAGTATAACTGGGTAGCTGGTTATATTAAGTGAAGACTAACTGGTTGTTTATACCAAGTGTAATGTTTATAAAGCTGATACAATAACCCCGTGTCAGCCATAAATAAGCCATTTGGCAGGGCTAAGCCCTCCATGGTATATTGCGTCACTGAGTTAATAAGTTTTTTGGATTAATCACCTTAAACCATTTTCAGCCATTACGGCTAAGCTCACACTTGTGATTTTCAGTAACGCGACTATATGCGGTTGTGCAAATAGAATTCACTTTTTAAGTAGTGTAATCACACATGTGATTAAAAAATAAACAGGTCAAGTGTGTGCTAGTCAGTACACAGCGAGGGTCTGTAGGCCACACTATATATATAGTGTTTAACTGTAAAGTGTATAAAGAGAGTTTTTTTAAAATGCTAAAAAGCTATGTTTGAACTATTCTAAGGGTCTGAAATTCTCAAAACACACTCTAATAAAGTATTTTTTTGCCACTGAACCGGACTACAACCATATAAATACATCGAAAATACCATAATTATAAAAAAAAACGTATTTTGTCAATAAAAAATAAAATAATATTTTTTTCGAAATTTCCAAAAAGTGGTATCTTCACTTTTGGTCGAAGAATGTTCAGGAATTTTTTCAGATTTTTTGCACTTCACATAAGCGAGATAGAGGGGAGGGGGGGGGGGGCACGTTTCAAAGCCGCTTCAAACTCGCCTACGCTCGCCCTATCAAAGTTATAACCAAAGAATTATATATTTTTGTAATCAGCTCGACGTACCCTTTCATATGATACCCCTCACGGTGTCGAAAAAAAATTAAAAAAAATTAACCCTTAAGTTTTTTTACCCTAATTTTTTTGAAAAATATTTTTTTTAAGTCGCTATATTTTTAAAATATGTGGGCAGGTACAAGACATATACATGCCAAATTTCAAAGTGATCGGACGAAAGGTGTAGCCGTGAGAGCACGCGAGAGGACGGACGGACACACGCAGGAAAATATAAGGGTCCTTGGTTTTGCCTACGGACCCTAAAAATTGTATTTGTAAAAAATGTTTTTCTCGTTGAATAAATGAATAAGTTAGATTTTTTTCCCGACCTAAAATTCCAATTTTAAATTTGATGTTTACGTTTATATGAGCTTTGCGCGCGAACGCTATAGTGGATAACGTTGTCCAACGAACTCGTCCTGGGCATTGGTAAAATGAACATGTGTACCAAATTTCATCAAAACGTTCTTGTTATCGTCACACGTTTCAGGGAACTCGGACACACAGACCGACAGACAGACAAAAGACCAAAAATGTTCCCTGATGTCTGAAACGGATTTCTGTCATAGAATTTTTAAAATCGGAGACATAAAATTTTTTCGTCCTCAAATGTGAACACAATGCTTCCGTTACCTTCGGTAAACTTGGAAGCAATATAACCAGCATTTTATCTTGAACAGTTTTGATTGAAGCGAGCGTAAGCGAGCTTCTTACATTCAACGAAATAGACATCTTGTCTGTCTGTGTGTAACGTTTACGTGTCCGTCGATAACTTGAGTAAAAGTTGACCGATTTAGTTGAATTTTGGTATACATCTTCCTTTTACTAATACTCAGGCTAAGTTCGTTGGACAGCGTGATCCGTCTAAGAGTTCGCGCACAATGCTCGCGTAAACGTGAGCTTAAAATTTAAAATTGGAATTTCAGGGCGGGAAAAGATTCTACCATCACCTATTCGATGAGACGAACATTTTTTTCAATTAACATTTTTTAGTAAAACCAACAACGACACTGCTATAAATTAATAAAGATCGCTAAAACTATTAAAGCGGACCTAAACGTTTAAAATAGAGAAAACAACCTTTTTACCGATATCTTACGTTCTTACGTAACGATTTTAATAAAACTTCATGTACATCGTCTAAAGTACAACTGAAACAAGTATGTAAAATTTCAACTTGATACAAGCAGTTTTATTTGAGCAATGAAGTGATACATTTATAATAATTGTTTAAAAGCTACGACGGGAGGTTAAGATTCTTATGGTCGCGTTGTGAGTAGGTTTGTTTAGGAAGTAAAGCTTTGTACCGAGTACCCCCACTCTACTCCACACTACCCTCTTCCACTTACTTCAACTATGACATTCATCATGATTAACAAATATCAATAGTAAGTATTTTATTGCAATACGCTCGCTTCAATAATAGAGCCACGCGATGCCTAGTTTTAATCACCGATATAAAAGAAAGCACGGTTCTCTGCCACTTCCTCTATATTGATTTCTGTTAAGTCGATTTTGTTATGTATACTTTTTTTAAATTTAAAAACGATTTTTTTTATGTCTTATGCACAACTAAAAATACCCCTTAAAATAATGTAATGTATTTGCTGTCGAGTGTAGTTATAAATATAGTTTTGAAGTGGAAAGCTTAAAGCAGAGTTTTTCCAGTTAGGGCTTAAAACATGATTGGTGGATCAAGTGAAAGGTTTTCCCGGCTCACAGGCCCAGGGGGGGGGGGGGGGGGGGCTCACAGGGCAGAGTTTCCTTTTGAAATTTAAACACACACTAGAGGACCCTTATTCAAAACTAGAGTTGATGTTTTTCCTGCAGCGCAACCAACATGAAAGGAAAGCCGAGTCTACTTTACTCTGCACAGCGGTTTGTTTGCTCTGTCACACAATTTCCAACATAGAAATTTTCTAGCTCTTTGGAAATATAGTTGGATCCTATTTCCCTGATATTGAACGATTTCCTCAATACCTTCCACTTTTAACATAAGTTATTTCCTATACTTTTATCAGCTATATATATATATATATATATATATATATATATATATATATATATATATATATATATATATATATATATATATATATATATATATATATATATATATATATATATATATATAATATATATAAATATATAAATATATATATATATATATATATATATATATATATATATATATATATATATATATATATATATATATTTGTTTTATCGGAAAGAAGTACCTTATACACGTTACAGTGTCTGGAGCCCAGGATTGAAAACAAGAAAAACGATCGTCACAATAGTACATTACGCGTCGAGTGCGGAAAGTAGCATTTTGCATGCGAGTGTGGAGTTTGCACCCGAGCGATAGCGAGGGAGGTAAAACCACACGAGCAATGCAAAATGCCGTTTTCGCACGAGTTGCGTACCGTACTTTATCTACGATTGTTAGATTTAAATAATAAATACAGAAACAAATAAACTTGCTGTATGTAAGTTCGTATCTCTCTCTTGATAAAGATGTCATTAGTTCTTGAGTTGTATTTTTTGCCGAATTAATTATTTCTGGAGGAGTATTATTCTCCACATTTTCGTCAAAGTCACTTGATTCACTCATTGTTTTTCACTAAAAACTCGATATAAACAGTTACTTTAATAAAAGAACAGCAAATTAGTTTTGTTAAATGTAAACAAACTCGCTAATCGTGCGTAAAGCTGAAGAATTCCTCTTCTTTACCGCACTAGCGTGGTAAAGAAGAGGAATCATTCAGAACTATGAGACGCGCATGCGCAATGAATACAAGTACGTAAATAATCACTTTCTACTCATCTAAACAATGATATAATGTTTATATTTCGTATCGTTTATATTTCGTATGTCACGAAATCGACCGAAGACGATAACTTGAGTAAATGATGACATATTCTGTTGTAATTTGGTACACATATTCATTTTACCAATGCCCATGACGAGTTCATTTGACAACGCTGTCCGCCCAAGCATTAGTGCGAAATGCTTACGTAGACGTAAGCTTCAAATGTAAAATAAGAATTTTAGGATGGTAAAATATTCTAACTTCATCTATTTAATGAGACACACAACTTATAATAATTTAATTTTTCTTATTAAACCCAACACCGACACCACTCTGAAATTTAAAAAGATCGCTAAATTTATTAAAGTGGATCAAAACCTATAAAATAGAGAAAACAACGATTTTAATAAAACTTCATACGATGAGTATGAACCACTTCTAAAGTACATTTAAAACAGGCATGTAAAATTTCAATCTGACACAAGCAGAAGTTTTTGTGTAGGGAATTGATAAATTTTATAATATTTTAAATGGAGTAGTAGACCGCTTGAGGATTTGTTTCCTCATACTCGGCTCTTTACTATAATCATACTCTTTAATTATCAACTTATCATAGGTAACTATTTTCTCAATATCCAATACATATTTATTGCAAGACGCTTGCTTCAATGATTAAAAAAACTGCGCTAAGTACAAATACATAGTTAGTTAGGTACTTTTAATTTTGTCTCTATTCTAACTCCACCATGTATAAGTATTTATAGCATTTTGTATAAGTATTTACAGCATTTTGTATAAGTATTTATAGCATTTTATATAGTACTAAGAAGATTCGTCAGTCCCTTCGAGAGAAAGCTTTTGCAAAATGGTCTAAGTGTAAATGGCAAGGTATAGGTGTTTGTCATTTTAGAGATTGTACAAAATCTAATGAATTCATAAGCAATCGTCAGATCCGAATGAACCAATGCAATAAAACTAAACATTAATTATGCCCCTCTTCGCGGTGTTCCCACAAGCGGTGGCCAGTATACAGGAGAGTTAGGACCCTCTGCCGCAGATGCAGTAGAGAGACAGAAACCCCAGCCCATGTGCTTGGTAATTATCCAAATAACATGCTCCTTGTTACTCGTCGTCACCATAACGTCAAACATAAGATCATTGACTTGATGAAGATGAAAGGGTATACTTGCTACGAGGAAGTTTATAGCATTGATTCGGATTCCACCAGGTACGCTGACATTATTGCTTTTACGGAAATTAGTAAAGAAGCACTAGTAATAGACCCGACCGTGGGATATGAAAGCAATGACCTACAACATGGCGAGAAGCTGCATCAGGAGAAAAAGAGAATCTATGATAAATGTCTCGGTTATTATCAAGAGAAGGTTCTGATAACGCATGGTCGTAGAGAATATCAAGTTAAAGGACTGGTTCGGGTCAAGAGCCACCATACCTAAGTTTACAACCCAATTTTTTGAAGATGTTGGTATTGACAAAAAAGAATTGACGCGGATATCCGAATCTATAATTTTAGACTCTTTAGGTATCTTAAATAATCATATATATGGATAATAATGATCATTTACTTTATTTGACAATTTGTTTATTTGCTTTTAAACAAGCTTGAAAGTATATTATATTTATATTATTTTAATTTTAAGTTATTTTACTAAGTTGACTAAGTGTATTTTAATGACTATACATTATGTTTTGTAAAACTATTGTTACTTGTTAATGTATTATTGTCTGTAAGAGATAGATTAGTAAGCTGTGTACTAGCAACTCATTATAAATGAGCAGAACCACTAATGTTTTAATTAATAAATATATTGTGTTTCTCTCTAGCAGTTTGGTTTTATATTTATTGAAAAGCGTAAGGAACTTCGTATCTAATGGGTGTCCCGCGATACACACACGTATTTTATTTCTCATAGTGAGTTCCCACTTGTGGTTCTACTGTCTGATAACTCACAAATAAAAAAACAAAAACAAATTTTAACTGTTAAATCATTGGTGAGCGTCAAATACGTTGCGCATGTTGTAGACTTGATTTCATCGAACATTTTTGAGTAGAACCGAAGTTATTAACAATTTTTAAAAAATATAAAATAAAAAAATAAAATAAAACTTCAAGTTTTATTTGTTTTTTATAACAAACACGGTTATTGATATTTTACATAAAAATTCGTATTGAGAGAGAAAATATTGTCACCTCTATTTCGACTGAATACATTAAAATAAAAAACACCAATGTTGTGTAACAGCACGGGAAACCAAAATAAAACAATCAATTAAATGGCTTTCATTCATTTTACGATATTTTCCTAAGAGATGGAAGTATGTGTTTTGGTTTAAAATAAAATTTATTTTTAATATAATTGGAGTAATCGTACACGAGCAATTGAAAATATGTATTTTACATACAATATAGAAAATGTTTGTCGAACGAACAAGTAATATTGATAATTTTTAATGTTAGAAATAGTATATTATGTTACTAGGCTGTGAAGTGAGTTTTTTCTTTACCGCGGCAATTACATTTACTGTCGAGCGAAGCGAGACAGTAAATATTGCCAAGGTAAAGAAAAAACACTTCACAGTCGCGTAGCATATGCTATTTTTTCCGAGGTAGCAGACAATGAAAAAACATTAAATATTAATCACTAATCAATATATAATAATAAGAAATATTAGTACATACTTAAGACTTAAAAAAAGAAACCATAAAAAGAGGTTACACTATAAGAAAAGATAAATAAAACGCATTGACATCTAGCGGATTTTAATCGTACTAGAAGCATTTCTACAAAGACTGCAGCGGTACTAACGGAAGTTTTGTGGACTACCCGCCGTAAAGAAAAAATCTTTTAGTGCCTAGGACGTAAAAGATTTTTTCTTTACAGCTAGGAGTAATGAAAAGATTTTTTAAGTCCACGTAATGAAAAAATGGATTTTAGCTATGTTTTTTAGGCTCTAAAGTTACTATTTCACAGCCTACCACGGAAAAAATATTTTTTTGCTTCCGAGCTTATCGATGGTAACGGAAGCTATGTGATCGTTCAAGAACGAAAATTCTTATGGTCTCCGTATTCAATTTTGCTTCCGAGCTTACCGAAGGTAATGGAAGCATTTTGTTCACGTTTGAGAACAAAACAATATTATATCTCCGATTTTAAAAATTCTGAGACAGAAATCCGTTTCAGACATCAGGGAACATTTTAGGTCTCGTGTCTGTCTGTCGGTCTATGTGTCCGTGAATCCTTGAAACGTGTGACAATAACTTGAGCAAATGTCGACCGATTTTGATGAAATTTGGTAGACATGTTCACATTACCAATAGCAAGGACGAGTTTGTTGGACAACGTTATCCGTCCAAGCGATCACGTGGAACGCTCGCGTAAACGTGAACTTCAAATATAAAATTGGAATTTTAGGTCGGGAAAAATATCTAACTTCATCTATTCAATGAGACAAGCATTTGTTACAAATACAATTTTTTAGTAAAACAAACAGCGACACAGCTATGAAGTGTTAAAGATCGCTAAAACTATTAATAGTTTTTACACATTAAACAATATAACAATAAAGTAATATAACAATAATGTTAATGTTAATTTAACAATAAAGTTCATAATAGAATGCGAGGAAGCTATGTGCTACACTAATTGGCAGTCTATTCTTTACAATATCATATATATTAACAATTGTTTTAGTATTTGGGTCCATAGGCAAAGCCGAAACTCTTATAGCTATTTCCTGCGACTGTCTGTCTTTCTGCATGTCAAAAATGTATGGATAATTTTGACATATTTTATCAGCATATTACATGCAATTTTATTTTATATTATTTTTTTGACGGAGAACTTAACAAATAGCCTAGTAATGCATTTAAAAATCGTCCGTTTTTTAGTAGGTATATATTTTATACCCTTGACAATGCGTAGAAGAGAGATAACATTTACATTTTTTTAGAACTAGGCATCGCGTGGCTCTATCATTGAAGCGAGCGTATTGCAATAAAATACTAAATATTGAAATTTGTTAATCATGATGAATGTCATAGTTGAAGATAAGTGGAAGAGGGTAGTGAGGAGTAGAGTGGGGGTACTCGGTACAAAGCTTTACTTCATAACAAACCTACACACAATACGACTATAAGAATCTTTACCATAGCTTTTAAACTATTATTATAAATGTATCACTTCATTACTCAAATACTACTGCTTGTATCAAGTTGAAATTTTACATATTTGTTTCAATTGTACTTTAGACGATGTACATAAAGTTTGATTAAAATCGTTACGTTAGAACGTAAGATATCGGTAAATATGTTGTTTTATCTATTTTAAACGATTAGGTCCGCTTTAATAGTTTTAGCGATCTTTATTAATTCATAGCAGTGTCGTTGTTGGTTTTACTAAAAAATGTTAGTAGAAAAAAATGTTCGTCTCATCGAGTAGGTGATGATACTATTTTTTCCGTCCTGAAATTCCAATTTTACATTTGAAGCTCACGTTTACGCGAGCATTGCGCGCGAACTCTTGGACGGATCACGCTGTCCAACGAACTTAGCCTGAGTATTACGATGGTGTTGCGCCAAAAGGGCAAATCTGCATTTTGTATTTGAATTCTAAAACTTGAAAAGACAAAAACAAAATTGATGAGCAAAAAAGAAAAAGAAAAACTTCTTGCGTTTTGAACTGGGGACCTCTCGTCGTGGATTTTGATACAATGCGGGCCCGTGAGGGCCCATAGTTACGCCACTGCCTATAATACGCACAATGTTTACCCGTTTTATTCTTTTAAAATAGGTATGCGTATTATACGCGAGCGAAAACAATCACCTACTGATATTTCCAACTTGTCTTTTCATCATTACAAATAGATTATTGAAAAATAACCAAAATACTACTACTTGCTGCAATGCATATTATGTACAGTAAGACTATATAACGTAAATGTTTTTTTGACAAAAACAAATGACACTTCACTCCTGAGTATATCTTATTATGTCAATTTTATGAAATATCGCCATTTAAATAATTATTGTGTGCTATATATATATATATATATATATATATATATATATATATATATATATATATATATATATATATATATATATATATATATATTGTATATATCCTTTCTATAATTTATATTCACATTCTGTAAGAATAATTATAATTAAGAAAATGTCAAGGAGTTGATACGGTACCAATTATCAGGACTGGTAATTGGTTTAAGAGATTACTCTGGCGTGTTGATTTGGTTTTACAATGTTGTATGAGAGGGAAGTGAGTTGAATTTAAACTAAATTCTTGGGATGTGAGAAAAGTGTGGCAAAGACAGTGAGAAGAGAAAACAATTTCTTTCTGTGAAATATTAATTAATGCTTGACGTACCTTGAAAACACCTGAGTTAAATAAAAACACTTGGGAGAGAATAACTAATAAAGCAGCTGAGAACATTCCAAGCTCCCACTTTGATTCACTATTTACTTTGCTGTTAAGTCACCGAGAGTTCCTCTCAAGTTATAAAATGTTGATGCTTTGAGTAAAGAAAAGTTTTAACATTTGTAAACAAGTGGGCTTTATACTGCTCTTATCTCTTCCCAACATCAAACACTTGGACTTCACTTAAAACTTGAAATTCTCACAACTTTGTAGAAAATTCTTACTTCCATCAAACTAGTGTACTATAAACTTGTATCTCAATCTTAGAGATAATTAAGTGATTATAATTATACACTCTCTATATTTTAAAAACCCTCAAACTTGTTATTTGATATATTGGATAAAACACGTATCTCTTCAAAATGTCAGGTTTATAGGAAAAACAAAAACTATTGAAAATAGACTGCCAATTGGTGTGGCACATAGCTTCCTCGCATGCTATCACCTACTTTTTGATTTTATGCTTTTACTAAGCCATTGTCTAATTTGTATAATTTATTGTTTCCCCTGTTTTTTTAATATGTCAAAATTTTATTGCTTTTTTACTTGAATTCAGGTATCAATTAAGCAAAAGTTAAACAGCGCAGACGATTCAAGTGATCTGGGGCTATCTGCAGGCTACTTTCGATAAACTATAAAATTTTCATACAAATCAGATAAGTACTTTTGAAGCTATAGGTATAAATAGATGTATGTTTGTGCGCATGTGGAAGAGAAACAAATAAGCGCAGAAGGTTGAAACTTATATGGGACCAACAATGGGCTAATTATGACCTACCATCTAAATTACATTAAAATCGGACGCGGTGTTTTCAAGATATGTTAGATCGCAAAAATCGAACGACAGACCGACAGACAGACACGGGACCAAAAATGATCCCTGATGTCTGAAACGGATTTCTGTCTTGGATTTTTTGAAATCGGAGACCTAAAAATGTCATAGCTTCCGTTACCTTCGGTAAGCTCGGAAGCAAAATGAAATTAAATTTGAGATTTCTGAAACATCGAAAAGCGAAACATAAATAAAATCATTGAAATATAAATCGTCTTTCTTGTAGTTGCAAAAAATATTTATTTTTCATTAGATTACTACGTTCACACATCGTTTTGGAAACGGTTTTGAAAACGATCCGCTAGTTCAAAACGCTGTATGAACGGAGATCGACGGATCGTATCGGGTTAGATCCGCTCCACCAAAAATACGTGATCGGATCGGGGGATCGAAATTCAAAACGCTCGTATGAACAGGTCGTGGAGGGGATCGAGATATCAGATTATTTTACTCTTTTCCACTTTTTAAGTTCTTGAAGCTTTTAAGTTTTCGTGAGCTTCCGTTTTCTTTTTTATAAACTGCAAAAACGTTTTTAAACAAAAGTTAATACAATAAAGAACCTGTAAAAACTTTTAATAACATGTAAATAAAATGTAAAAATTCGCGGACATATTAGTTAACAAGAAAGAAGGTTTTACTCGTGACGTCACCGTTACGAGATTTCGAAAACAAATATTTCGATCACCTGTATTTTTTGTTGAGTGAACGGGAATCGTTTTGAAAACGAATTGGATCCGAAAAGCTTTCAAAACTATGGATGAACGTAGTAGATGATATATTGTTATAATATTCAATTAATTGCGATCCGTTTCTTCGAATTACAAGACATCTATAAAATGCCCTGTTTTAATATGTTTAAGAAAATAAACAAAATAGTTAAGTTTAAAGATGAAATAGTGTCTGGTTTTTGTAAAATAAATAGTTTGTGTGTGTGTTTTATAATGGCCGATTCCTAGAAGAGTATAAATCTCTACACCTAAATGATTTAAAAACTTTCATCTCCTTCTTTTACTCGAGGATCGCCAACAACCATATAGCTTTAATTGTTTTTTTTTTTTTGTTTTTTTTTTTTTATCTTTGCTTTTCTGGAATCCTTCCATTTCTCTTGAAAAACGTATAAAAGTGGGAAGTAGGAACCAGGTGGGGGGACAGATGTAAAGCTAATAGACAAGACACAAGACTTCAGTCTTCCGTTTGCCGTGCATTTTAGCAGTGAAAAGATCGTTCTAACGCGTCCGCTTTTAATTTTATTTTAATTTATCTTGTGTTAAATCTTGATTGATATGTTAAAAAGGGAATATTCTAGACTAGAATATAATTAGAAGCTTTATTTATTTCTTGTTTTCATCTTTATTGAATTCGACAAACAATTAACCCTTAATTACCATATTATCACAACAGCAAACCCCCTCCCTTTATTATTGTCTCGAGAGGTCAAAGTAAATATTGAACTTTTTAAATCTTAATATTATGCCAAAAGCAGGACTTAATTAATTTTATATCATTATAATTATTTGTTTTGTGCTACGTATGCGACAAGACCGGTTTAAATAATGGGTTATTCCAAATTTGTGACATGGAAATAATTTTTTTTTTTTTTTAATTAATTAATTAATTAAATTGTTTTATTATTAGTAATGAAACTATTAGAATAAAGAATTATTAAAAATATATTATTTTTGCAGTTTCACAAAAATTTCATTTTTCTGCCCTAAATTGAGCGTCAATTTGAAAGTTGTCATATGGCAACGCTAGGACATTAGCCTAACAGTTTTTTTTTTTTTTAAGTCGCAATTTTATTTAATCATATTTACATACAACATTTTTATGCTTTTTTTGCCTAATAATGTTCATTTTTTATTAATTTTTTTCTAAATATTTCTCTATTAGTCTCTACTTCTTGCAAATTATTTTGTTGAATAAGTACTTATAATAACAAATAGTTTTGGGCTATTCTTTAAACAATAATATGTATATAACGATATCTATATATTTTATTACAATGAATAATATATATATTTATAAAGGTAATAATAAAAACACATGCACAAAACAAATAATAACTAAATAATTACATTATAATTATTATTTACTACGGGAAACAGACAGTGAAAAATATACTCCCGCGCCGGGATTTGAACCACGGGTCTCCATTATTTCTAGTACAGATGCTCTGGCCAACTAAGCTACGCAGAATGATTTTTTAACTGCCGTAATCGATAACTAGTCCCGAATCCCAGCTTTCAATATTCATATACATTTAGCCAGTCAATATTTATGAAATTAGAACTAAACCAAGAATTAACGTTAAGTGGTTCTAATCCCGGCGCGGGAGTGTATTTTTCACTGTCTGTTTCCCGTAGTAAATAATAATTATAATTTGATTTAAATTAAAATTTAAACTTTCCGTAGTATGAAAACTACCAAAAACAAAATTGAATTTCTAAATAATTACTTAATTTTACAGATAAACAACATGTACCATATTATGGTACATAATTCAAATAATGTAAAAAAAAAAAAAATACTTTTTCGTTATTTCAAATAAATTTAGTACTTTGTTAGTATTATTTGTGCTTTTTTAACCTAAAATTTATTTTTACAAACATTTTGTAAAATATATATTTTTTTATATGTACTGAGAAAAAAAACTGTAGGGCTAATTATCCTAGCGTTGCCAAACATGGCAACAGCCCAAATTTGGGGTAAGACATTTTTCTTTTCAATTTTTTGAAACATTTTTTACATATTAATGGGCCCTCAACAGACAAAATCCGCAGAAAAAAAAATTAATTCGGGCAGTTACTTAAGGGTTAATATTATTTATTTTATCTGTTAAAAATAAATAATCGGGAAATAATTCCCGATGGTAATAATTCTCTGTTTCTTTCTCACTCGATTACGATTACCTTTTAAAATCACATTCAATATAAATATAACCCTAACACTAAACTTGATCATTTTATTTTTTAAAAAAAAGACCACCGACTATTGTAAAGTTTATTTAATTATTTGTGTTTGGGCGTTAAATTAATAATAGTCGTACCTATACTAAATACAAGTAATATAAAAAAAATCTTGTCAACAATATTCATGGTAGGCATGTAGTAGGTAGTAGGTATATTCATAGGTAGGCCTTTATCGTTACATTTATTAGAACAAAATAATAGTTAATAAAAAAATCTAATTGCTATTTGCAGATTTTTGTGTAAACATTCTTGGATATCTGCTACTTTATAATTATAAATTATCATTATATTACAAAAAAAAATCTTTTTTAACTTTATTAAATCACGTAAAGGAAAGCCTAAAGGCAATGTAAAGGTGTTTTTCTGTATAAAGAACATAAAATTAAATATTGTATTAAGAAACAAATATTGTATGAAGATCTTAAAACAATATCAGGCAAGTACATCCTAGTACTTTTTTGGGTTTTGTAAGTTATAAGTTATTAAAGCTTTATTATATTTTATTATATTCTGAAATAACATATTACTATTTCTTCATCATATATAAGGAGTAGAGTAGGGGTCCCTAGTTCGATCCCCCGGTGGGGTTACAATGTTTTTTATTGGTAATAATGAAAAGTTAAATTAAATTATTTTCAGAAAATTTCATCAATAAGGTATTAGTATGAATTATTTCATAATTTTAGGACTTGCCGATATAGGGTGGTTGGGGGGGGGGGGGGGGGGGGAGAGAGAGACATTTTTTTGAGGAATATTTCGACTTATAAATGCAACAAAAATGCGTTTTTAAAAAATGTTTTATATATGTATGTTTGTAACCTAGTTATCAGTAGCTTTCATTTGACATCCCCCTCTCAAAATTTACAAGGTTTTTTTTTTTAATTTTTCGGGATTTTTTTTATTTTAGAATAATGTCATTTTTACTGAAATTACACTTTCTTATATTAAATTACAAAAAATCAAATAATAAATTAATATTGACCACTCAACTGCACCATGTGCAAGTATTTTCGAAAAACCATTCCCAACTCCCCCTTCCTACCCCCTAATTTAGAATTTACGTACTCCTCGGTGAAATTTTGCACACTTGACGTTGTTCAAAATAAGACGGAAATTACTTTTTACGTCTGATTTCCAAATTAAATACCGTTTATTGACTGATAAAATTAATCAACCTTTGGTAAAACTGAAGAATATGATACGGTTTATAGAAAAGATGGCGGACTCTAACGTATTTTGACTCTTAACGTATTTTTTGACAAAGGGATATCAACTCTCCTATGAACAAATCATACATGTATAATTCCTCAAATGTTTAAATCATACAAATGTACTGTTTGACAAAGGAATATTATCTCTCAAGTGTATAAATTAAGCAAAGTTGTGCCGCCAAGCGATTCTCGACCGTATCATCTCCTTCAGTTCAGCCGTAACGCCGGATACTTGAGCTGGTTATTAAGTAAATAAAACTGTACTAAAGTTAAGAGAAACTCATATTCATTAGAGAGATTTCGATAATTTAACATATTTAAACAAAAAAAAAAAATGATTTGCTTACCTGAGATATTTTGGCATGCATCCTTTTACTTGTATGTTTGAAGAAAACATAATAATAATGATGTTTAATCTAAACAATTTCACTTGAATTATTCACTTTCTTAATTAAAAACTAGACGAGAACTCAAAAATGAATAAAAGTCAAGTATTTATAGACGACGTTGTTGTTTTAAGAGTAAAAACATTCCAAAAACATCAACCGTTAAATTACCTGTTTTAACTATCTAATGCAATTGAATAAACTAAGAAAAATCCGAAAGTTAAACTTTTTGTAAAACGAAGTTAGTGACGTGGCATAGATCCGACGAAAACTGAACAAAAAGAAAGCTTAACAGCTGATCCAAAAATAAGTGTAGGCAACCCCTGCATGCGAAATATTTCATTTTCTTCAATTATAATATTACCCATTTTTAATAAAAAAATATCAAAGTGTTATTATTTTTATTTTAAAAATATTCTTTACTTTCTAGGAAAAATATTTCAATTAAATAATGAAAAAGAAGAATTATTCTAGAAAAAACAATTTTAATTGTTGGTAACAGTGATCTTATTCCAAAGATTTTTATTCCTCGGTTTTCTTAGGTCCGCCATTTTGTTAGTATACTCAATTGTGCGTAGTTTAAGTTGTCGTTTTAAAGTTTTAATCTAAGTTTTTGCCGGACATATTAAGTTTGCCGTTACTTTTAAAGATGGACTAATGTTTTTTTTGCGTATATAATACATAATATCGATGCCAAAGTAATATTTACTCAGTGGTAAAGTCAACTTAAAAGGAATTACGCTTTCAAGGTATGTATAGTGACTTTCGTATATTTTTTCTCTATTTAGTTGGTAAGTTGTTTTTACATGTTATAGTTAGTTTATATTCATGTTGCGCCAAATTGTATGGATGTAGATTTGTTTAGAAAATTTGAACTCACATACTCGAGTGTTGGATCTATATTGAATGCTTCAACGTTATCGTTACTTAAATTATATCCATGTTAGATTCAAATTATATTTCACAGCTGTTTCAATCGAATTAAGTCGAAACAACCGATATTTACTTTTGTACTTTATTTAAAAAATTAGAAAAATTATTTTGAAGGAAACATTATTATATATTATGGAATAGATGAAACCAATTCATGTTGTACATTAGGTATTTTCGTATTACACTACCGTGTAACTTTATATAGTGATAGTTTAGACTAAGATGTAATATATTTCTACTAAAATATTAAAATTGTTGAAAATATTAAATAAATGTTAAATAAAATAAAATATTAAATTTGTGTAAGAAGTTTACGCTGAAGGTGAGCTTTATCTGTTGAAATTTATAGTTGTAGTTGATATGATTGACAATGTTTTCCCGCCTATTGCTCATTGTAGCAGAAATATTAGCGGGAAAAGGACATTAACTCGCGCCTAGAGACTTAGTTTTCATTGGTTCCCGCTCTTTATTTCCCGCCGGTTTCTTCCAACGGGAGAAACGTACGCTATCTAGAAGAGGTAAACAAGATCTATAAATATAAGCGCTGGAAAATCAAAATTTTCATTGCCTTCCGTTGTTTCTTAACTCTGGTTTGTTCAAATCCATCGTTCAACCGATGAAATAATCTTGCCTGTGGTGGTGAAAACTGTAGCAACGTTGCTCCATTCTGAATGTTGCTTATAAAAACGACCCAAAACGTATGTGTAAACCAAAAAAAGAAACCCTTATAGTTTCACTCCTGCGTCTGTCTGTCTGTCACTCTGTACGGTTCCAATAACTTTTGAATCAAAAGAGATAAAAACATGAAACTTTCAAGTATTATATATCGTTTTGACGCGCGCACAGGAAAAATATAGCAAACACATAGTAAATATAGGAAGCTTATAGTAAAGTAAAACAATATCAGCTGTTCTCCAATCCAAAATGGCGGATAATTCATGTCACGGGGAAAGAAATATTATGTTTTAAAAATTTTGAGTGAGGTATCAAATGAAAGGTATTGAAGAGTGGATTACAAAAATATATAACACTTGTGTTAAATGTTTAATTTGCCATGCCTTTTTTGTCAAAAAAACATTATAATTTTGCGTGTCCCCTTACCTCTAAAACTATATTTCTGCTGTTACTAATATATAAAAAAATATGCAAATCGTGCCGTCTGATGAGCCAAAGAAAAAATAAGAATAGCCATTTGATCTGATTAACTGGGAATTTAATCCCCCCCCCCCTCCTTATAAAAAAACCAATTAGATTTCGTGGTGGTCTCCACCGTTATAGGGGAAAAAATATTGGAAATAGAAAAATAAGTTTGAAGTAAAATGTTATTATATTTTGCCATAGAATTGAAATCTGCTATAAATAATATACAATCCAATTTGAAATATGGTAGTTGGGTGGCCTAGGGGGCAAATAGGGTGGTTGCTCGTGGTGTGCATGTGCATGAAAACAAACTTTCCTTTACATGGTAGAGATCTTCCAAGTTTCATTAATTTATCTCAAATTTTAATCGTTAAAATTTAAGAGGGGGAGGGAGGAGACTTTTGGACCATCACAATCGTGCATATAGCTATAATTAAACGTTGCTCTAGTAATAGATATTTGTTCACAAGAAAGAGCCAAAAGTATTTTATCTACGATTGATACGAAATATAAACATTATATCTCTGTTTAGATGCGTAGAAAGTGATTATTTACGTACTTGTATTCATTGCGCATGCGCGTCTCATGGTTCTGAAAAATTCCTCTTCTTTACCACGCTAGCGCGGTATAGAAGAGGAATTCTTCAGCTTTACGCACGATTAGCGAGTTTGTTTACATTTAACATAACTAATTTGCGATTATTTTATTAAAGTAACTGTTTATATCGAGTTTTTTAGTGAAAAACAATGAATGAATCAAGTGGCTTTGACGAAAATGTAGAGAACAATAATACTCCTCCAGAAATAATTAATTCGGTAAAAAATGTCTTTATCTAGAGAAGAGATACGAACTTACATACAGCAAGTTTATTTTTTTCTGTATTTATAATAAATCTAACAATCGTAGATAAAGTACGGTGTGCAACTCGTGGGAAAACGGCATTTTGCATTGCTCGTGTGGTTTTACTACCCTCGCTATCGCTCGGGTGCAAACTCCACACTCGCATGCAAAATGCTACTTTCCACACTCGACGCGTAATGTACTATTTCTTCTTGTTTTGTTGTGTGGAATGACACTTGATGAGCGGAAAAGCCTCACAAGAGCTTTTTTGCACGAGGCCAAGGACGGCTCTGAACTAGAAAAACATGGTCTTGTGTATGCTTCTTCTGTAGTTTACAGAAGTATAAAACACACTCTAGCTCTTGATTAAGTGAAGCTATCAGTTAAAACAGAGCGATATTTGTGGTAGGGTCAATTTTTGCGGTCCCGGGGACCGCGGCGCGCCCTATTAGAAAATAAAAATTTGTCAAATATTTGTAAATATCTTTTCATTTCCTTTAGTTAGTTCATTTCCTTTAGTAGTTCCGATTCAACAGAAAATTAAAAAACGTAGTATATAAAAAGTTCTTTTTATCTTGAAATTATTTTATAAATAAATACGAGTAGAGTAAAATTGCGGATACTATAACGAAATATATGTTAAAGCGGATTTTATAACCAAAGAAAAAGAAAAAACGGATACTGTAACTAAAAATAATCTTGCGGAGAGTAAAATTGCTGATACTATAACCAAATATATGTTCTAAACCACCTCTAACATGCTCTAACATGCTCTAACCACCTCTAACCCCCTCTAACCGCCTCCAATCACCGGATCATGTAAATACAATAATGGAACATTGATTAGGAAAACGTGGAAAATTAGGGTAAAAAAAGAATACCTTTTATTTTTTCAGGTTTATTAAAACACAATTTAATATTTTATTCAAAAGTTTGACATTTTATTTAAATCTTCCCAGGTGTTTTCTTTCAATCCAAGCCATTTTACATATGCCTTGCTTCCTTTTTTGCGTACAATTTTCTCTACTAAATAAGCATCTGGATACTTGGCCGAAGTGAGTTCATGTTCGTAAAATGAACCTGTGATGTGTTGGAAGGATGAGTCTTCTAAAATGTAAGTTATAGGTAGAGTTTTTTTAACCTCAACCACTCGGAATATTTCAGTACTAAAATTACCCTCATAGCCTTTGGCAAAAATATTTTTATGTTTGGATATTCTCACATAATCACCCTTAGAAAACTTAGGTTTTTTTGAAATTATTTTTCGTTTACTGTGAGGATTAATTGTAGTGTTAGGTCCAATCATTCGTGGTTTCACTCCAATAGTTGAATGCGTTGTGTTGTTGTATTCTTTGACCAAGTCTGATAATATGTCTATCCATTTGTAACTACCTTGTAAAGCAAATCTCTTCCACATTTTTGTCTTCAAAGTTCTGTTAAACCTTTCGACCATCGTAGCTTTAAGACCTGAATGTGTAGAATAATGGTTTATCCCTCGTTGCTTCAAGATTTGTTTCACATGAGTATTGTAAAACTCTTTTCCAAGATCAGTGTGTAAGTTATTTGGAGCGACCTCATTAAAAATTTGTTTTAACGCTTTTGCTACTTCCATTCCAGTTTTCGTTTTGAGGGGAATTGCATAAGCGTATCGGCTATATGTGTTAATTGCTGTTAAAATATATTTATACCCTTTGTTATCTTTAGCGTAGACAATCATTTCTACCAAATCAGCTTCAAATAGATCATTATAACCTTTAATTATAACTTTTCGTCGAGGAAAATTTTTCCTAACAGGACGGTAAATTTCTTGTACAATCTGTGCTTTGACGCTTTCCATGATTTTTATAAACTGAGGAACATCAGGTTTAGTTTTGTTTTATAAATGAAATATTAAAGTGGTTAGTCATGAAAATAAAAAGTTCTTTCCAAGTTATAACATCATTTTCATTTTGCGTATAATTAATAGTGGCACGATCTTGTTTAGATTGTTTAGTGAGTTTGACAAAATTTCTATCTACATAAACTTTAGTGGTTGCATCAAAACTACGCAATGGCATGTTTAAATTACCAACACGCTTCTTCTTAAAATCTACATAATCATCTTTTACAAATTTAGTTTCAAACGAGTCTTTCGCTAATGAGTTCCTTAGATAATTTAATGTTACAACATCTTTCATATCTTCAGGGTCTGCAACATTAACTAGTCTGCGGTCATGGATATTCACTATGTGTTCAGACGCAAATCTTTCTAAGTGGTGGCGTCCGAACTTGTCGATCGGCATTGCTAGACTGACTGACTTCGGTATGATAACGCTAGTCTTAATATATAATGTCCAGATATCTGAGTCTGTTGATTATACACTCTATTTCCTCTGCATGAAAATTTCCAGCTTCTTCCGAACTCCATAATAATTCCAAGCGTTCTAACATACCAAGAATATTTTTATTACTACTATATTCATTGTATGCTAGACCTTGTCCTTTTGTAAATAGTGGACCTATAATTTGGGTGTATTTACGACCTTTATTAGAATTTATAGGTTTGTCTGAAGTGTAAGTTTTCTTATGCGCATTGGTCTGCTTCAATATTTGTTTGTATACATCTAAATCATTTTGATCATACTTTTCTGGCACCTTTCTAGTTAACAACTGTGTTAGTCCATCAGTTATCGCATACTTAACATCACCAATCTTAAAATATGTTCTTCCCATTTTTATTTGAGAATCACCAACCCAATATTTTTTCCCATCAAAACGGATACCATAAATGCGATCACTTTGTTTTTCATCTCTAAGTAATTCTTGAATTTCACCTGAGGCTCCTAGAAAGCTTGATTCCCCGTCTGTTTGAGATTTTTTCTTATCTGACCAAACCATTTCTTTGTTTTTATCCTTTAATTCTATATCTTTGTCCATCTTCGAATCCGTTTGGGTTTCAACATCCTCCGACTCTTCTGTTTTGAGTTTCTTCTCTTTTGGTTCATCTTCCACCTCATTTTTCACGCGATGTTTAGGAGATATTTCAGAAGCAATTATTCTCAAAGGTTCTTTTAGCGGAGCAATGTGTCTTTCAATGTCCTCTTGTTGTTCAGCCATATCCTTTTTTAAAGATTTTATTTTTTTTCTAACTACTTCAGCCAGTTTTGCTACTTTTTCAGTGGTCTTACGTCCGGAATCCATGATACAACTAAATAGGTTAATCAGTAGGATGGGGTATTATATACTGATCTAAATTACGTCTATATCGTCCTGCGTTAGTATCGAAGTCGTGACAAATGGTAAGGAACGATCGCTTACCACTATTCCAAGTATCCTTACAAATATTTAAAAACTCATTAAAACTTAAATCGAACACATTGTTCTCGTAAGCATGTCTTAGATTCAGGTTATCTTGGGGAAATAGGATACACATATTTGCATTATCTCTGATTAACTGTTTCGGTATCTTAGAGTATGTTTGACATAAATAAAAACAGTCGATATTCTTATGTCGTCCCATAGAAAAATATTCTGATATTTTATCCTGTTTCGAAGTGGCTATGTCGTCAAATATTACCACAGAATTGCTTTTGATTTTTTGAGGGGGTAAAAGCTTATCACTATCTGAATATGTATGATATCCACATTCAGACACGGAACTAAGAACGTTCCTCAGTAATTCGAATTTTGGTTGGGAAAGAGATTTTGAACATAAATATACGTTTTCAAAACGCAATCCTCTAGGGTGAAAAAGAAGACCTAATGTCACGTAAGTCTTACCCGAACCGGAAGGTCCTGATACAAGACACCGAATATTATTAGGTAACAAAGAAGAATGTTTATGAAACTTCGATGTTTGTGTATCTTCGGGTATTATGTCGTCAATGTTTAATATCTCAGGTTGTTGCACCACCTTCATCTTAAATTAACTGAGTTTCTCGCACACTTAATGCGTGTTTTATACTCTCTATTGTCTCAAATAAATACAGTAAAACCATCTAATAGAGATTCAGTATGAAAGCGACTGTTAGAGGAGCAGGACTTGTAAACAGCGTTATTGATAAACTACCATTTGAACTTCATTTGCCGACTTACAATTATTGTGGACCGGGTACAAAGCTGACTAAACGTTTGAAACGTGGTGATAAACCCAAAAATCCTCTCGATTCTGCATGTTTACGCCACGACGTTTCTTATCACTCAAGTAAAGATTCAGAAGACAGACGAAAGGCCGACAAATTGTTAATTGACAAGGCTTGGGAACGTGTAAAAGCAGAGGACGCATCACTGGGTGAAAAAGCTGCAGCCTACCTTGTAACTAACATTATGAAGGGTAAAGTTAAACTTGGTGGTGGTAGACGAAAAAAACGTTTATTTATTAGGAAAAAAGGCAAAGGACTACAAAAGAGAAAATCAAAGCGAAGAACTGGGAAAAGAAGGACTAAAAACTATGGAGCTTTTATTGCCGCTCGTCGTTCTAAACCAGTTAAATCTCACAAACCGCGAGTTTTATATCCCCCTAAGAGAGGAGGATTTCTTCCTATGCTATTGACTGGTTTGGGAGCATTGGGTAGTCTTATCGCAAGTTCATCGACTGCACTTAAATCTTATAAAGATTCCAAACTTGCGCAACAGACATTGGAAGAGCTTAAGAGACATAATAGAACGTTAGAAGGAGCAAAAAATGGGAGTGGTATGTTTTTAGCTCCATATCAAAAAGGTAAAGGTCTGTTTCTCGCACCATACAGAGTGGGATCATCTGTAAACAAAACAAAACATCGAACAACACAAAAAAACTAATGTCGCTCCTACCTACAAGAGCAATGACTAATTTCAACATCGTTCACTATGCAAAAATATTGAAACTACCTCACTTTAGAGGCGTTTTTATGCGAGACGCTTTACCAAAAAGAAGAAACTCGACCGAGTGTTTAATATACAACTTAGACTCGACTTCCAACCCCGGTACTCATTGGTGCTGTTTAATTGTTTCTAAGCCGATTTCTCTTGTGTTTGACAGCTATGGTTTGTCTCCTCCTCCCGATGTTTTATCCTATTTAAACGGTTTATATGTTTTTTATAATGAAGAACAAATCCAGTTTGATGGAGAACTGTGTGGACAGTTGTGTCTTGCATTTTTATATAACGTGATGTTTAAAGTTGTTCCCTGTCAGTAATGAATTACACATTTACCTTAACGGATACCGTTTCAGAGATCCAAACAGACGTGTTTCCGCCGATCGATCTAAATAGTAGAAATTATTCAATAGCTCTTGTCAGCTTCGCTGGGTTCAACTCATTCCCAAACGTTATTAATGATGTCAATAATAAATTACATTACATCGATGTCAATGAAGGAGTAAAATATATAGAGTTTCCCACAGGTGCTTACGAAATTGAAGGATTAAACACACATATTCGAAAGGAACTTACAAAAGAACATTCTATAACTCTTTTCGGCAATCGCAGTACGTTTAAAACAGAAATAAAATCTGATGTACAGCTTGACTTTTCTCAACCTCACTCTATCGGACCGATGCTTGGATTCGAACCTGTTGTGATACCTATGCCGACACAAGGACATTCGCGTGTTGAATCAAAGAATATAGCAAATATAACACCAGTACTTAACGTTCAGGTTGAATGTAACATTGCTGAAGGTGTATACAGTAACGTTTTTAAAGAGGATAGTTCTAGTTTAAGAACTCACATTATACATTCCTTTGTACCGCAGGTACCTCCTGGGTATAAATTGTTGGAAGTTCCAACCAAACCTATTTATTACCCTGTCAACACGCGGCGAATAGACACCGTGAAGATTCGCTTATTAGATCAGAATTTTCGACTTTTAAATTTTAGAGGAGAACAAATAACAGTAGTTCTACATTTAACCGACAGAGACCATGGCGTTGGACTTCAGTGAATATAAACAAAGCAGAAGTGTTAGAGATATCAGTCAAGGTAAAGGTTTTGTTCAGTTTATACCTAGTCGCTACATCGAACTGCTTACGCGTAAAGGATTTCGTGTGCGCTCACCATGGATGTTTTAAGAAAAATAGACTATGCTAAATTTCGAGATATTTTTAACCAAATTTATTTAAATGACCCCCGTGCTATGATATTTCTTGAAGCCAATTATTTGATTAATTGTCTTGTTACTTATTGCTCAGATGCAGGAAACATGATAACCAGCAAATTCGGGAATCATTATGAAATTTGTCCATGGTCTAAAGATAATACCACCGATGGTCCTGATACTTGTATTTGTTGTAAAATCAGATTTAAATTGTCAGAGTTGCATCGAACTCTTTTTCAGTTAAATTTGGACGATGAAATTATAAGTATAGACATGGAACGCGATGAAAGCTCAGTCGTGGACGGGCTACTGTAAAAGATGCGTGATATTTTAGATATTGCTCAACCCCCTTCATTTCAAGAAGAAATTACTCGCTACCAATGGCACACGTTTAATCCTTTTGTAACAAGTGGTGAGTTTGCTAATAATGACGAGATAAGAATCGCTACACAATCTCAAGATATACAAAGTCATCCTGGGAAAAGTTACATAGTGGTAGAAGTAAACATAACATCGGGCTCCACTTCTGGAACACCACCAGAAATAAAAACCCAGTTAATAAACAATGCAATGGCTCATTTGTTCAGTGAAATAAGGTATGAATTAAATGGAGTTGAAGTGGATTCAGTTCGTCATTTGGGTATAGCCACAACGCTCAAGGCGTTGGTATCACTGGATCCAGTACATGCCAAGGCGTTGGGAACAGCCTGTTGGTTGTCAAGTCCTGACGCAACTTTTGGTTTAAATGGTAAATGTACATTTATGATACCTCTGAAACATTTACTGGGATTTGCAGAGGACTATAAGAGAATTATCATAAACATGAAACAAGAACTTATATTGGTTAGGTCCCAAAGTGACAATGATGCCTTTTTACGAAAAAACGGGATTACAGACGAAGCGTTTTCTTTTAAACTGGAAAAAGTTTCATGGCGTTTGCCTATCGTTGAACTTGATGATCGCGCTCGTTTACGAATGCTAACAATACTAGAAAGGGACCATCCCATTACGATCCCTTTCCGGAGCTGGGAATGTCTATACTACCCCCAGCTACCAATCAGTGATCGACAGACGTGGTCTGTGAAATTGTCAAGTAGTTTGGAAAAACCCCGTTTTATTATTTTAGCATTTCAGACAAGCAGACGGAATAAAACAAACGCATCTTCAGGTCTCTTTGACCACTGCAATATCCAAAACGTTAAGTTGTTTTTAAATGGCGAATCATATCCTTATGATGATATGAATATTGATTTTAACCACCACAAATATGCTTTATTATACGAAATGTATACACAATTCCAGGTTTCTTATTATAATAAGGACAATGCTGAACCAATTATATCGATGCAACAGTTTAAAGATGTGGCTCCTCTCATTGTTATAGACTGCAGTAAGCAAAAAGATGCCGTTAAATCTAGTTCGGTCGATGTAAGGCTTGAATTTTCAGCGCGAAGCAACTTTCCCTCTAATACCAGTGCATACTGTTTAATACTTCACGATCGTATTGTTCAATACACTCCGTCAGATGGCGTGATAAGGAGAATGGTATAAGTATGTAAAGGTATAGAAAAGATTCAGTGCTAGTCTAACCGTTGTATGAGCATTATGTCTTCTAACGAGACTTCTAACAATATTAGTAGCGTTGCTGTATTGGATATTCAGTTTCATCATGGGACCAAATATGTCAGGGAACTCGCTCTAGTCGACGTGCAAAGTTTGAAACAGATCTACTATGCTTACTTTCCAGTTTCGCGAGAAATGGTGTTACCTACTATCGACGTTTCGCAAACAGGTTATCCACGTGAACAAAATATTTACACTGACAATCTTTTGCATCAGCTATTGGATATACTTTTATCCAAGCATAATTTTATATTTATCAAAGGAATGGAAAAAGGGTACTACTTAAGACAACTGTTTATCTCACACCAAATATACCTTTTGGATTTCTTTCGTTGTCCACCAGTCACGACATTAGACGTGCAAGAGAGTAGATGTTGTAATCATTCCTCTCAAAGTGCTTGTGCTATGTCAAGAGCTTGGGCTCTCGCACTTTGGTGTAAAGACCGCAATCTAAACTTATTTGACTATAAGACACGTTTGCTAACATTTAAGCATTGGTCACATGATGCAGACCCAGAATCATTAGCACATTTCGGGATTGTTCAATGGAACAGAACCTACACCAGATGTGTCTACTGTAAAGTATTTATAAATGGTTGGGAAAAAGATGGGGATATTGCCGAGCATCATCGCTGGTCCTCAACAAACTGTCCTCTTAATTATTCTACTTGATGTAAATTATGCTTAATGTAATAGATAATATAATTATAATAAATCAATTTATATAAAATCTTATTTTGTAGCATATATTATTTCTAATATATTCTGTAAAATAATAATATTGTTTATTTTAATGTTAAGAATATAGGAATGTGTTAATAAAATTCAATATCTTTACAAATTTTTATATTTAATAATCTTTAGATTTTCTTTTACATGTTATGAGTTTAAATTGTTTGATTTTTATCAACATTAAATGATTGCTTAACAAATAATGTGTAACTTTTTCATTTAACAATAGATTTTACTTTAAATTATATTATGTAACACATTATTTTTTAATAAATAGTTTTCTAAAACTTTTTATCTTTATTTTTGTACATTATAAACAAAGTTATAAATAGTGACTTTCATCAGCATTATAAAATTCAATGTTAAACATGTCATTTTTGACATTGGAACTATATTCGTCGAAATCGTCCACTGATTTTTTCTTCACAGATTCATGTATAAGTAAATTATTGTCTTCCAAGCACCTTATGAATCCAATGGCTTCGGGGTTTTTTAAGAGCCATGAAGCAATAGTCTTTGCTAAGGCATGAGTACATATTAAAGTTGGATTGTGTACTTTGTGATAGTGACATTTACCTTCATTATTATTGACGTAATCTTCATTAGCTTCGAAGTTAAAATCCTTTAAGTTATACATATTGATGACAGGTCTTTGCACGATTTTTTCGATTACGTCTTCGTCGCCGTGAGCAAATATTACTCGCGCTTTATTTACATGATAAGGTAAAGTTTCGTTAAATTTTTTTAGACTTAAATCAGAGTATGGTTTTACCTTGTGCGTTCTGGTTTTGTAGCTGTAGCCAACATCATACTCGAGAAGTCTTTTTGGAGTTCTTAGTACATAATGATACGTTATATCTGGAGTAGCAATACTGATCTCTTTTGGAAGTTTCGAGTCGTTGGGACCAGTTATTGTAGCTAGACAAACTACCACCCACGGAAAGTCATAGTTAATTTTTGGCTTTAATCCCGGGTATAAAAGAGTAGAATGTTTGGTTGCGTTCGACATGATTAACTTCTATCCATGTATTGCCTTAGACTGAGCTCATATGTGTAATTGGTTTTATAAATATTAGGAATAGACTAATAGAAATCTTTCTTATAACAACCAATCAAATTGTATCTAATCCCTCCTATCAACCTCTCTTATCAATCTAAGGAGGTTCAAGGATTTAACATCAATAAGTAAATTTTAAAACTATTTAATAAAATGACTGATTATAGTCTTAAATTTATGTGACAATCTATGAGTACTTATATTTGCATTTCTTATAGCATCAGTAAGAAATAGTATTTTTTTATAATTTTCCAAATCTGTATCTGTATAGTAACCCGGATTCCTAGTAAACAATAGAGAGTAAAGACCTGGCGTGCCCTCAAACTCACCAACTGGTTCACGTATAAATTTACCATCACCATTCTCTACATCTTTCGACACTAAAATGTCTGCCCCAATAGGATCGATGTCTACGTTAGCACTACCAATTTTTAGTTCGTTGTTATCATTTAATCGAACACCAAATACATTATCTAAATTAAAATCGTCAGAAAGCGTCATTTCCATGTAAGGGCGTAAAAGTATCGGTAAATTGTCCAATATTTCTGACTTTTCATGAATAGAGTGTTCGGCAAATTTTTCTCTAACTGATTTATCCGGTGTAATCTCAAAAGATTCTTCTCCCATCAAAAACTTATTTTTATGCATTGGCAGTGTCTGAACACTTGATGAAGATGATAAATTAGAAATGTCAGTTTCTGTTGCTACCTCGTTAACATTTGGTTTTAAACTTACATTTTTATCTATTAGGCTGCTTTTAATTAACTGTATGACCGGGACATATGTTTCCACCATTCGTCTTTTCCAAGCATCATTTAACATTTTACTATTTAAATATTTAGATTTCAAATTATACTTAGATTTTATAAGTTCGTAGAGTAAGCTAGTGTCTCCCATGTGGATGAAAATAACGTAATGAATCTGTAATATATTCAAACGTCATTTTATATTAAAGTGTCATTAAGTTATAAAAAGAAAAAATGAGTTTATAATAAAAAAATAAATAGAACATAAAAATTATTTATTTGTTATAATAAATATTAATAGTTATAATGTATAATATACAACACATTCATTATCACCAAAACTTAATATTTGTTTTAATAGTAGCCACACTCAAAACTACATTACTTACAAATATCAAAAATAAAAGCAAATACAATAAAACTTGAAAATTATTTTTAGTTATAATATCCAAAATATTCATTATTAACCAAAATTTAATATTTTTTAATAGTAGCCACACTCAAAACTACATTAATTACAAATATCAAAAAACTAATACAATAAAACATAAAAATTATTTATTAGTTCTAATATACAATACATTCAATTTTAACCAAAACTTTATTTTTTCCCAATAGTAGCCAACTTAAAACAAAAGGGATGTCGGCTCAAGGGTTAATGTGTACCTAGCGCCATCTTGGATTTTCAAGTCCATGACTACATGGACATTATTTACAAATCTCAAAAAGAAACTGTTATAAACGTCCAAACAAAAAAAAAAAGTTAGATGATATCCTACATTATTTTAACTTAATTTTTTAATTTATAATATTGAAAACATATTTAAACTGTGTTGAGAGAAGACGCTGTGATGTGAGATGAAACAATTTTCAGCTTGAAGGTGATAGAGGTGACGTTCAAACAGGATGAACTTCAGCTAGAACAACCAGGTGTCATCAAAAAACCTTAAGCTTATTTTCTTAGTTAACTGTAAAAAGAAATAAAATAAATAATTAGTAGATAACAAGGGTAAGAATAAAGACTCGATATAGTCTTTCATGTTGACAAGTTTTTTTGTGCTGTAATAAAATCAATAAAATTATTTGAAAAAATATATTAGTATTACCTTAATCAAGCAAGAAATGACCAAGGAGCGCTTATCACGTTCCAACAGCGAAACTCTGAGCTGGTTTAATTCATCCATTCTCCTCCAAAATCTTCGTGAGGTATGGGATTTTTTTAAATTTATTTTTTACTTGAAACTGACACACCTATATAATTATTTTGAGGGGACATTTAAAGAATGGTAAAATATTTGTTCTACAGGAGTTTTTTCTCCATAAATTATTTTCTCTATATCTACGAATATTTGTTAAAACTATTAATTATTTTTATAGACAGTGATAATTTATGTGTTGTAAAACGTATCTTAAAACTAAGAAATATTTTATTTTATATATTTTTTATTTTATAATGGCCATAGGGCAATGATTCAAGGTTATTAATATAATATCGTTTATCATCATTATTTGATAAGGCTAATTTGTCTACTTCTATTGTATGGATTTTTTTCTTTTTTGTTTGTATTAATTTAAAATTGGTGTATAAATTGTGAGAGGTTTTTAAAATGTTTAAATAGTCATTAAATGTTAAATGATTCTTTACAGCGGCTTTTTTAACTCCTTTAGCTTTATTTTTTTCATCTTTGTCAGATATCCGAACACTGTACGATTTAGCTTTTAAACCTACATACTCTAACGGGGGTGTTCCATTTGATTCATCCTTAAACATTCCTGGAATTTTTTTGTTTTCTACCGAAAAACATTTATGATTCTTAGGGTAGTCCGAGAAGTCCATTTTTTCTTTTATTGTCAGTAGGTCTTCATACACATCTTTAGTTTCTATTTCCAAAAATAAACTGTCAGTATCCATATACAATAAATTACATTTTTTACCATATTTCGTTTTTAGAACATTATAGAAAAAATCATACATTAACGTTTTAGATATGTCTAGCACTGATAAACCGCTGTAAATCGGTTTATTTAAAGTTAGACTTTCTTTATACAGGTGGACGGATGCACAGTTTTTAGAAAAAATGAACCTATCTTTAAAAGTAGGCTTGTTCAGATATCGATCCATTGATTTTTGATTTGTTACTAGATTTATATTTTGCCTTTTACGAAGGGATTCCATTAATTTTCCATATATCGAGTTACACATTAATTTGTATAAACTTTTATGAAATTCATTTGTAGATTCCGTTCTCAGCTTAGTACAGAAATTCATGTAAGGTTGAAGCCATGCTTCTTGGTAAAAACTTAAAACTCTATATACTTTTTTTAACTTAAGACCAAAACTCAATGCTTGTTTCAATGCTAAAAAATGTACTATATATTTATTTTTATCCATTAATGTGGTCATTAACTTTTTACTTTTACCACCCGGTGGCTTTTCATTTACTGGTAGAAATGGTAAATCCGAATGAATGTCGTGAAGGCATTCTGGATATTCAATGTCACATTCAAGAATATATCCGGTGGTACTATCTTTGTTTAAATTTAATATAAATTGTTGGTCGAACTTCCATACATCACTCTCCCACTTAAATGAATTTTTTGGTAATTTATGGTTCATTGCAAAAGTGTACAATGAATTAGCATCTAGTAAAAGTATATATTTCATGGGACTATCAGAATCGTATCCCTTTATAAGAGGATTGTTTGCTTTTGAATATTTCCTTACTACTTGCGTCAGACCCCCACGAATTCCATTTTCTATAAATATATATTTATCTATGTCAGTAAATAATTCTAATTCAACTTTAGTGTACAGCATCATAGCCGAAAAAGCGTAGCTTGCAATAGTAACATAGTAAGAGGGATCAAGTTTGAATTTTGATTTCATACTTTTTCTAAATTCCTCAAACACTCCACAAAGTAAAAGAACGTCTGTAACTAAATAAATATCGCTGTAATCTCCTATTGTTTTACATTCGAATTCATCCCATATCTGACAAGCATACAAGTAATCATTAGGGTCACACTCCACTTCAGTCATGTCATTATAAAAGTCTTTAATCGGAGGTAGTTTCATTTCATTATATCGTTCGAAAGAATCAATATAATTATAACAAAAAACACCTTTTCTTTTTAAATGACTATGTTTATTCGGAAAAACATCGATTAAATCCTTAAAACTATCTTTAGGAGTAATGTATACTAAGTGTTCTAGGCTATCACTCAAAAAACGAAAGGTGTCAATAAATTTTACTCTGATATTTCCAAAATAAACTGTAAATGAAATATACTTATCTTCCGTGTTAGCAATAATTTTAATTTTTTCTTTTGTGAAAAGAGTAATAAAAAAATTTAGGTCATAGTTTAAATTGTGAAAATAAATTACGATTTCTAATCTATTCATTAATATTCTTCGATTACAGTTATTACACACTCCTTTAGGATCAAACAATTTTCCTGACAGATGTGAATGATGTCGAGTTTTTTTATTTAAAGAAGTGTAAAGAGAATCACAAAGGCTACAATTCATTGATTGTGCAAAAATACATTTTTCTTTTTCGGTTAAAGGTTTTATAGGTATGTTTGTATGATATATTTTACTGATATCTTTTGCTATTGCTCTTAATTGAGTCACAAAATGGTAAGCGGCATTTTCACCTCTGTATAAAAATGGACCGACGTTTAAATTATAATTTTGAAGCTCTTTTGTTGCCTTTATGTAAATGCAGTAGGAACTCATCTGATGAATCCTCTCTATTTTTGTATTTGTTTTTTCACTATCATCAATTATTGGAGATAGTATTGCTTCCGTATCACAATAAATTACTATTGGGACCATCTCAGCCATAGTTTCATATTGATAAAATTTAATTTTTGCTTTGTTTTCTTCAGGCATAATAATCTTAGACGGTTGATTTTTCTGACACAACTCTTTATGATTTATACATTTATTCTTATTATGAAACAGTGTTAGACAGGATTTACAAATGTGAAGTCTTCTTTTTCCTCTACTAACTTGAGAATAAACGAGTCTAACCAGATCTCGAATGAAACAATAATGACTTTTTTGACCGTCTTTTAACAAGAGTAAATCAGTATGGTTCTGACCCTCATATTTGGCAATTTTGATAGGAAATACAATTGAATCTTGATTCAGACCGAATACATTTATAGTAACTTGATGTTTTCTATTATCATATTCAAATCGTCTAATAGTTTTCAAAGTAACTGGGTACTCAACTCTACTAAAATTATATTTATGCTTAAGATGTTTATAACAATTAACATTTTGAGGATTATGTTTTACAAATTTTGCCAACACACTGTAGAAAAAACATCGATTGTCATTAAAATTTCTTACATTTACTATAGCTTTTTTATTTTTTAAAATCTCCGGTAATTCAATATATGATGATACCTTCAATGGGGTATATTTGTTGATTCGAAACTCAATATTGTTAACTGACATAAAAGTGTAACCTGAGCCTTTTACTTGCATTTCACCCAATTCATTTTGAAGCTGATCAAATTGATCACTTAGAATACGATTCAAGTTAGATGCAGGAAAGACAGCTTTATTTCTTGTTTTAAAGCTACGTTTGATTTGATCTCCAACAATATTTTGAAAATTACATTCTGCTAACATGTTAATTTTAATTGCAAAATTCTTATTAAGTACCTTTATTAAATAGGAAATTAATTCAACCCTCAATTTTTCCAGAACAGTTTTCAATGTTCGAGAAAATTTCCAACGGAATTTCTTTTCTAATACATAGGTTAACAGCCTGTTCTGAAATGCTTTTTCAGTTAATTTAAATCGACTTTTAAACATTTTTTCCTTATTTATTTTATATATATATATATATATATATATATATATATATATATATATATATATATATATATATATATATATATATATATATATAGTCTTTTTTTTTTAATAACAACGATATTTTATAATTTTGTTGTGTTATTAGTTTATTGTTATAAAATTTTGTGTGGGTGATTCAATTGCGATTGTAACTTTTAGGTAATCTAGTTTCAAGTATTTGATTTTTACCTCAGATGCTTCTTTGACAACGTTTTTTTCTACAACAGATTAAATATATATATATATATATATATATATATATATATATATATATATATATATATATATATATATATATATATATACACATACATACATAAAAGTATATGTTATCTAATTTTCCACAGTTTATAACACTTAACAATCCAGGATTATAATTTTTTCTTTTCATCGGACACACGTTTTTTAGGATTTTTTTATTCTTGGGAGTGAATAAATTTTATCTTAACACTTTTTTTATCTAATTTTCCACAGTTTATAACACTTATCAATCCAGGTTTATTAAATTTTTCCGTGAATCTATTGGGTAAAAATACATGTCCTTTGCATTCGTTAAACAAAATACATAGTTTTAACGCTGTGTCATATTTTGTTTCGGTAAATATTATTTTTTCAATTATATAAGGAAGATCGATTTCCAAGTTATCAATTTTCAAGTATTTAATTTGATTAACCTCATCACTCTCATTGAGTAGATTTAAAAGAAAGTCTTACGATATGAATCACTCACTGTCACTAAAGGAATCATAATTTATGCTGGAGTCAGTATTAAGATTACTTATACTGGTTATTTCTCCCGGATTTAATTTTTTAATTTTTTTTCTTTTCATCGGACACACGTTTTTTTTAGGATTTTTTTATTCTTGGGAGTGAATAAATTTGATTTTATTAATTTTGTTATCTATTTTTCCACAGTTTATAACACTTATCAAACCAGGTTTATAATTTGCTATAAATTCTTCTTTAATTTTTTCCGTGAATCTATTGGGTAAAAATACATGTCCTTTTGCATTAGTTGAACAAAATACAAAGTTTTAACGCTGTGCCATATTTTGTTTCAGTAATTATTATTTTTTCAATTTTATAAGGATGATCGATTTCCAAGTCATCAATTTTTAAGTATTTAATTTGACCAACCTCATCAGTCTCATTGTGTTTGTTCAAATAATTATTTAGTAATTTAAATAAATAAATTTAACTTTATTAGTTTTATTTTTTAAACATTGAATCACATTTTACTTTGAGTGATGATAAATCAACATCAAAGACCCTATTGCCTTATTTCCTTTTAGTCGACTTTTACGACAGGCAGGAAATACCCCAGTTCTATTCTAGCCCCAAACTGGAGGGGGAGAGGGAATTTAGTTTAAGTTTTTTTTTAATGTTATTTAAGATATGAATCACTCACTGTCACTAAAGGAATCATAATTTATGCTGGAGTCAGTATTAAAATTACTTAAACTGGCTATTTCTTCCGGATTCAATTTTTTAATTTTTTTCGTGCTTTTTTTCTTTTCATCGGACACACGTTTTTTAGGATTTTTTCTTTTTGATTCTTGGGAGTGAATAAATTTGATTTTATTAATTTTGTTGTCTAATTTTCCACAGTTTATAACACTTATCAAACCAGGTTTATAATTTGCTATAAATTCTTCTTTAATTTTTTCCGTGAATCTATTGGGTAAAAATACATGTCCTTTGCATTCGTTGTACAAAATACAAAGTTTTAACGCTGTGCCATATTTTGTTTCAGTAATTATTATTTTTTCAATTTTATAAGGATGATCGATTTCCAAGTCATCAATTTTTAAGTATTTAATTTGACCAACCTCAGCAGTCTCATTGAGTAGATTTAAAAGAGAGTCCCTATAAAAATTATAATAAAGTTACAAAAATTGCAATAATTATTGAATAATAACATAGAAAAATATATAAATAATTTAAATTTTAGTTTAGTTAAACAATGTTTTTAAACATTTTTTAATGCAGTTTCTTGTATTAATAATTTTACTTTTATCAATATTTAAATTATATAATATATATATATATATATATATTCTACTTATTTAATTTAATTTTTCTTATTATTTAATTATTTACTTTTCAATTCATTACATTTTTATACTTACATTGCTTTGCTGAAATTTGCAGATTATAGTCGGTGGAAAACTGAGTTTCTTAAAGACTATACTCTGACAAGGAGATCGCTCTCCTTTTATGCTAGATATTTTTAGTGGTGGGAGAATTTTGTTTACGTATATCCTATATGACGAGTGGAAAATAACAAATTGCTGAATATTATTTTTTAAATATAAAAGAATATTATCAGAAGGTAAAATTATGAAATGCAACCAGTTCAAACACATTTAATTTATAATAAGATTTAATACATATATATATATATATATAAATATTGCTAAGAAATACAGTGTTTTATTTTGTAATAAATTTGTCATGTAATTAATATCTTCTAGATGTTATTAGTCTATCCCGTGGGAAAGATAGGCTAATTAATCTAATTACTGTGAGCGTTAAATGACATCGTACGACTGTGATCTTTGATCTTTTCTATCGAACCTCGATTACTACATCATTGTTATATTCCTTATAATTAAAGCGACCAGACACATTGTTTCAGAGTTTACTATTATTAATTTATATATATATTTATTTATATATATATATATATATATATATATATATATATATATATATATATATATATATATATATATATATATATATATATATATATATATATATATATATATATATATATATTTATATAAAGTTGAATAAAGGCAGAAAATATTTTAATTTATTTCTGCTAGAATATATGTATAAAAAATAGTAAGTTAAAAATAATATAATACTTCGTTTGATCTCCATCCTTGACACAATTCATCATTTATATACAATAGACCATTAATTGTCAAAAGAAAGAACTAAAATATTAAAGTAAGCTATTTTCTAATATTTTTAAAATTTGACCATTCATTTCACAATTACTCGACTAGGTTTCAGACTCATCTAAAGATGCTAATACAACAGAGTCACACAACTAGAAAACAACGACACGCAACGTACCTTGGACCAATTTACTATAACAAACTACCAACAGAACTTAGACAGATTACTAACATTAACACATATAAAAAACAAAATTAAACAACACTTACTGACTCAACAAAATAATGATTAAACTAATATATATAAAAATAAATGAATAATTAAGTAAAGGATAAATAATTAAAAATATAATGTAATATAATATGTATTATTGCTTATTGTTTAGCTACTAAATGGGTGTTAGTTATACTTATTTTTTGAATTATTATTTAAATTGTACTACATGTTTTTTTTTTCAAGTGGTGGAATAAAAAATATTTATTATTATTATTATTATTTATTATCCGTGGTACACTGTCATACAGTTAATTAAAAGCAGTCTAATAGATAAAAATGTAAGTTTAAAACCAAATGTTAACGAGGTAGCAACAGAAACTGACATTTCTAATTTATCATCTTCACCAATTTACTATAACAAACTACCAACAGAACTTAGACTGATTTCTAACATTAACACATATAAAAAACAAAATTAAACAACACTTACTGACTCAACAAAATAATGATTAAACTAATATATATAAAAATAAATGAATAATTAAGTAAAGGATAAATAATTAAAAATATAATGTAATATAATATGTATTATTGCTTATTGTTTAGCTACTAAATGGGTGTTAGTTATATTTATTTTTTGAATTATTATTTAAATTGTACTACATGTTTTTTTTCAAGTGGTGGAATAAAAAATATTTATTATTATTATTATTATTTATTATCCGTGGTACACTGTCATACAGTTAATTAAAAGCAGTCTAATAGATAAAAATGTAAGTTTAAAACCAAATGTTAACGAGGTAGCAACAGAAACTGACATTTCTAATTTATCATCTTCACCAATTTACTATAACAAACTACCAACAGAACTTAGACTGATTACTAACATTAACACATATAAAAAACAAAATTAAACAACACTTACTGACTCAACAAAATAATGATTATACTAATATATATATATAAATAAATGAATAATTAAGTAAAGGATAAATAATTAAAAATATAATGTAATATAATATGTATTATTGCTTATTGTTTAGCTACTAAATGGGTGTTAGTTATACTTATTTTTTGAATTATTATTTAAATTGTACTACATGTTTTTTTTTTTTCAAGTGGTGGAATAAAAAATATTTATTATTAATTATCCGTGCTACACTACGTACAGGTGGTTAGAGGTGATTGGAGGCGGTTAGAGGGGGTTAGAGGTGGTTAGAGCATGTTAGAGCATGTTAGAGGTGGTTTAGAACATATATTTCGTTATAGTATCCGCAATTTTACTCTACTGGTGCCCTATTTATAAACCTCAAAGAAATGCCTTTTTGCCCCTAAATTTGGTTAGTAGCGAGTATACCGATGAAACTAATTTGGCCTCAATAATTGGAGTTATGTCCAGGAAACAAGCGGTGAATATTTTTTATTTTTTTGTTAACATCCTTAAGATTAGGTCATTTATTTTAAATGAATAAGTAAGTTATTATTTTTGAGGCACAAAAGTGAGGAAGTCTGTTTTTTTTAATTTATTTTTACTTAATTGAATATTACAAGTATTTGTCGAAGCCCTGTATGATTTGTTACAAGCAAGATTATGTTTTTACACTTACAGTGTTAAAAATAAAAAAAAATAAAATAAATAAAAATAAAAATAAAAAAAAAGCCGATGTGAGCTATATATATGTAATATTTTTATTTTATGTAACCACTTTGTATAAAGTTACCTAAAACTTTGTATACAAATAAATATATTATTATTATTATTATTATTATTAGTATCTTAGCTCCGGTTTATTGGAGATGGACTAAGAGATACTCTAGAAAATTTGAAACTAAAAATTTAGAGGTAGAAACTAGAAATAAATTAGAGGGTAAGTTCTCCTAATTGAGGGGTAAGAATGAAAAATAAAATATCATATAATATGTTTAGATAGAGCTTAGAGGTTGCACAAAGATAAAGTATAAAAGATATTATATGAAATAGATGAGAACTTACCAAAACGTCGTGGAGACGATGTATCTGGGCCGGCACCAGTATGCGAACTCGACTCTCCCCGCGGGCGTGAGATAGTCCTCGAGTAGAGGTGGCGGGGATCCGGGAATCGAGTGTTTCCTCCGCGGACCGCCGCGCGTGGGGCGCTGGTATACGTCCCGCTTAGACCCGAGGCTAAGTCTCATTGGGATGATTACATATATATATATATATATATATATATATATATATATATATATATATATATATATATATATATATATATATATATATATACTAAATAGAAATAATTAAGGGAAAAATATTGGGTAAAATAAGTACAACCTCGAAAATAATTAAATATAAAAGATAAACTCAACTAGGGAGAAAAAGGAACAAGACCCAACAGGCTGTAACCACCAGAATACCTACTGCGTCAATTACTTTTTTAGCCGGTGTTACTAAACGGGAAAAAAACTATTTAAAAGTACCATTAACCAAAAAGATGTATGTTTTTTTTTAAAAAAACAGATCCTGAACGGCGCTGAACGGTTGAATATTCAGATCCTGAACGGTTGATTATTCATTAATCAACTTTCTGATCTTGTCTCAACTCATCCTTCTCTGCCATTATCTTACTTCTTTGAGCTTGGACTTGCTGGCAGTAGGTCAGCTGTACATTGCGTCTTGCTTCTTAGAGCTTGAAGCTTCAACACTTTTTTCACGTTAAACTTCTCACTAAACCTAAAATATAACTTAAGTTATACTCTTTTCAAGCATGGGCTTCTCACTTGCGTTCGTCTAGGTATTAGGGATAACTGACGGAGAGATGAAACTTGTAGATTTCTCAGAATCCTACATCTAAAGGAAAGTTAGTGTTTTTATCCTAAAAATCCGAAACCGAGATTTCAATGAAATTAGTTATTTTGGGTGTTTTCAATACGCTTTGAGTGGTTCTAAGCTGGATGTCTGTCCGTCGTCATGATCAACTCCCACAGTTTTACAGCTCGAGAGTTGAAACTTGGTACAGTCCTTACATGTAGTTGTGCTGCCCGAAAAAGCATATATTTTTGGCGTCTTTAACTTATTTTGCTGTCATCAAATGTTTTAAAAACTCTCCAACCTCGAAAAATGTCTGATTGTG